>CALNHX010002883.1:0-164883 GCA_940337035.1 Agriotes lineatus
ACCTGTTTCTTAAAAATGTTCAAAATATTTCCTTCTTTAAAACAATAAGAATTTTCAAAAATTTTAAAATGGATTTATTTTTAAATGATACACAACAAATTGCATGGCAAAATATTTTTCATATTAATAATATTGATTCCACGATTTCCTATTTAAATGACAATATCTTACACATCATTAATAAACATGCCCCTATTAAAACTGTAAAATTTAATAAAAAAAAATACCGTGGTTGTCTGATAATACTAAATATTTAATGAAACTCAGAGATAAAGCTTACAATAAATTTAAACGAACACAACTGCCTGCTCATTGGGATTATTATAAATCCCTACGTAACCTTACCACTAAAACTATCAAACTGGAAAAGAAAGCTTATCTGGAATATAAACTAAATACCGATAAACCCAAAGAAATGTGGAATGAACTAAAAAAATAAGCATCGTGGCTGATAACAAAAACGGTGATTTACCTTCTCATCTTCAAAAGCCAGATGAAATTAATAATTATTTTCTGGATAATATACCCAGCGTTAATGGTGACTACGCAGAAATCTGTAATTACTATAAAGACAAACAGCACCATTTTAATTTTAAATTTCTTGCGGTAGACATCCATACAATTGGGAAGTTTCTTAGCGAAATAAAAAGTAACGCGTGTGGCTGGGATGGAATAAGCATCAACATTATAAAACTTTTTTGTCCAATGATTTTACCTTACATAACGCACATAATTAATTGTTGTTTATCTTCTAACACGTTTCCAAATGTGTGGAAACAAGCTGTGGTTGTACTTATTCCAAAGATATCTACTCCAAATGAATACAAAGACCTGCGACCAATTAGTATTCTCCCTGCCTTTTCAAAAATCTTAGAAAAAATAATCAATTCACAGCTACGATCTTATCTAAATGAACATAATGTCTTACCTATAAATCAATCTGGTTTTAGAGCTGGTCATAGCTGTGCTACTGCTTTATTGAGCGTCACTGACGACTTAATGAAAGCTGGTGATCAAAATAAAATATCGGTTTTAACACTTTTAGATTTTAGCAAAGCTTTTGATACCATTAATCATGATATTTTACTGTCTATTTTAAAATACATAGGTCTTCATCATACTGCGGTCGCTTTTATTCAAAGTTATTTGTCTAACAGGGTACAGAGTGTGAAATTGCCATGTGGATCGTCAGCGTACAGATTAGTACCTACTGGTGTGCCACAAGGGTCCATTCTTGCCCCCTTACTCTTTACTATATACACACACTAATTTTTTAAAGTTGTAAAAACTTGTTCTATGCATCTGTACGCTGATGATACGCAGTTGTACCACTCTTTTGAGTACGATAATGGTCAGCAGGCCTTGAGTGAAATTCAAGCCGATTTAAATGCAATTTCAGCCCTATCATTGGATCACTGTTTGATAATTAATCCTCTGAAATCTGTAGTAATGGTGTTTGGTAATAAACAAAGAGCGGAAAATCTGAAGCCTCTAGTAAGGTTAAATATTGATAATAAACTAATCCCTGTTAAAGATGAATAAAAAAATCTTGGTCTTGTTATAGATAATAGTTTTAAATATAACACCCAAGTAACAAATTGTATTAAAAAAGCTTATGTTAATCTGAAATTAATCTACCCCCATAGGCATTACATTTCATATAAAATTAAAGCTCAGCTCTGCGATGCTCTTGTACTCTCTCATTTTAATTATTGCTCTCAAATTTATGGATCTTGCATTACCAAGGAAACCTCCTTAAGAATACAACGAGTTCAGAACTCATGTATACGTTTGATATATGGTATCAGAAAATATGACCACGTGTCTCATAAGCTGTCGGAATTGTCATGGCTTAATATGGATAACAGAAGAATGTTGGGTGCTGCTTGTCTATACCATAAAATAATTACTGAAAAATGTCCTCCTTATTTATTCAATAAAATATCATTTAGAAGCGACGTGCATCATATAAATTTAAGATTTAAAGGTGGAATAACACCACCTCTTCACCGGACGACCTTATATGAAGGATCTTTTAGTTATAACATTTTCAAAGTCTATAGTTCCATCCCGGATTGCTTTAAAATTGTATCACTAACATCTTTCAAAAATAAATTTCGCCAGGTTTTGCTAAATAGTCAAATAAATTAATTATTTATATTCATATACGATGTAAAGAACTGATATTTCGCTGGAGAGGGGCAATGATGCCTTTATTTAATTTTATTTAATTATTTAATGTTTCATTATTTAATCAGTTATTTATTTTATTTACGTTTTTAAATTTTCTTCTTTTTTTGTTTTGTCTGCGATTTCTTTTTATATAATTAGTATTTTGTGTAAGGGCCCAATGGAAGAACAGTAACAACTGATTTGGGTCCTGGGGTTTCCACATCGAGTACTATTGCGTTCATTTAATGATTATATTTTATTTGATGGTATATATTTATTTTCTTTGTTAGTATATATTTATTTTCTTTGATGATTTTTATTTTCTTTTATACCTGTTAAATCTTTTCTTTGCACTGTAATTTATCAGTATGTCTGTATCTGTGGAAACTAAAAATAAATTATTATTATTATTATTATTAACTGTATCTGTCAGTTCTATTGAGTTCTGTCACTCGTCACTAAGGTACTATTAAAGTTTTCTAGTTTGAACCACGTGCGTGTTAGTTAACAGTGTTTTATGTTTCGATTTTGTCTGCTTTCTTTTTATTTGTTTAAAAACCAATTTCTTTTAAGACGGTACAATTAAATTATATGATCGTTGTTTTTCCGACTTACCGTATGCTAATTGAAAAGTAAGTAGAATTTGAATTTGCCGCCACTTCCAGTAACTCAAAATGGCGGACGAGCTTGCTCGTATAAATATAGTACCTTATTTATACCTATCTCTGTTAGTCCCATATAGCTATATGGTCTCCTTTATTTATTGTCTCTGATGAGGAGAAACGTCAAAGTACATATACAGTGACAGCAAATTTTTAAGAAAAATTTAATCTTTCCTTTCGAAAAGTAGGGTGTATGAGTGAATCTTGACTGTACATCAGTTCATTATTAATCTAATGTACCTACACATCGCCCATTCTCTTGCAAATTTAAAATGGAATATCACACGATTACAGGTGAAAAGGATACAATTAAAATACCATCTCAACTAAAGTACGTTTTTTTCCTATAAAAATTTTGAAGGTCAAAGAATTTAAGGTTTATGTTGGCATTGCTTCGTTTCTTTTAAAAATTATATGTTGGTAGAATTTGTTTTAGTAACTTTTTGGAGCTAAAAATTAGTGGGATATTTAAAATGTGCCATTAAAGGAGTTTTGTTTTTAGGTAATCTTTCGTAAACTTCTTCTTCTGGCATGTTAGGCTGCAGATCCAACAGTTCCTCAGCACACTTCAGAATTGCCTTTTTTGCATTTAATTTTAAAAGATTACGTTTTTTACGCATATTCATATTCAAAAAAGGAAAGCTGACAATTTAAATTTAATTGTCAAAATGACACAAGTCGTTTACAGAAAAAGCTGACAAAAATAAATTTTCTAATAATTTTAAAAAAGCAGTTTTGCCAATTTTATCTTGACCTTGAAAATTTTTATAGAAAAAAAACGTACTTTAATTGCCAAAAAAGACATCATTACAAAAATATTTGGTAATAGTTTGTCAACTCATGAGAACACCCTTAGTATCTTAAAATTCTCAATTTTAGCGCCAAAAAAAAACGAACATTGCGATGAAATTAACCACAAAATTATATCTCTCTTTGAGTGTGATTGCAATTGCAGATAGTGACAACATTTTACAATTTCTTACGGAATTTCTAGATTCGCTAAATTTCAGTGGAATACCTCCACATTGCTTAACACTAAAAATAGCGGCAATTGTTATTCTCTTGAAAAATTTAAATGTGTACTGGTTTAATAAATGGGACAAGATTAATGGTAATCAATTTATACGGGAACTGTTTAGATTTGGAAGTCTTGAATCGGCAAGCTACAAACAGAAGAGTATTATTCGAGTATAGATATTACATTACCTTTTTGCTTTCAGAGTAGACAGTTTCCTATACGCAAACTCTGGATAAAGTAGAAATGTATTTACCACAACCAGTATTTAGCCATGGTCAATTATATGTAGCAATGTCACGTGTGCGTTGTTTTAAAAACTTAAAAATTAATATTTTACCTAATGGATCGTGCAACACGTTAAACATTGTCTACAAGGAAGTTTTATAAGTTGCAAAATATTTTGCAATAGGTGGTTTTATATTTACTGTGATTTTACCCGCTCCACAATGATCTTTAAATGGCAGTTGCTTTCAAGATAAATACGTGTTTTAACAGTGATTTTTGAAAATGCAGTATCAGTACAATAAGGACATATTGTCTTGAATTTACATAAGGGTTTACCTGAGAGGATATTCCAAGGCCGAATAGTTTTCCAAACTTCTCTTGAAACTCGGAAACGAAAACCTATGTCAAGCCGTGACAAATATCGCCAACCTCACTAACATAAATAATATATTCAGACATCAAGAACATAACAGCAAAACCTGTGTCCTGGCTTCGAAAAAGAGCGATTATCCCTCTGAAGAATGATGAGGCACTAGAAATCAACAACGCACACCTGGGAGCCTTTCATTCGGAGGAAAAGATCTATCAGTCGATTAACACTGTGATGAAGGCAGAGGAAACAATGCACTACCATGTTGAGTTTCTCCACACTCTCGACCCTTCCGGAATTCCTCCAAATCGCCTACCTTTGAAAGTTAGAGCACCCATTATACTACTGAGAAACGGGAAGACTTCCAAACTCGACTGCAGGTGAAAGCTCCGCATCGAAACGTCACTGAGGCCACAATTTTCATAAGTTTTGGAGAAGGGAAGACAGTCTTCATTCCTCGAACACCCCTTATTCTTTCAGACTATTTTTTTCAATTTAAGAGACTGTAATTTACCGTCAAAACATGCTTCGCCATGTCGATCAACAAGGTGCAGGGACAGTCGGCCGCATCAGGCTGAGATCGACTTGAAGGAAGACTATACAATATCGTCTACAAAGAAGTTTTTTTACCCTCTATTCGACGGGATTGAATTTTACTTCACAGATCGTTACATAATAGAATGTAGGGAAAGTAAAAAGTCGTAATTTGCCATATTAGTTCTTTTTAAAAATAGGGTCAAATCACTTTCAGGGCTTTTCGAAATTCATTTCTCCTAAGGGGTTAACTGTGGGAGACCTGTTTTTCTAAAGATCTATAAGAGGGAAATTACTATAGATGGGAAGCTGAAATTTGACATATTAGTTCGTTTTACAAATCAGACCAAGTAAATTTCAAGGTTCTGCAGAATTCATCCCCAAAAGAGGTTAAATAGGACAAATCTGTTTTTCTAAATATCGCCACAAGGAAACTACTACAAGTATAGGAAGTTGAAATTGAGCATATTACAACATTTTTCAGATCGGGTTAAATCATTTTTAGGGTTGTGGAGAATTCATCTACGAAAGGGGTTAAATGAAACAAATCTGTTTGTCAAAATATCGCCACGGGAAAGCTACTACAGGCAGTAAGTTGAAATTCGGCATTTTAGATCGTTTTACTGATGGAAAATCATTTTTAGAGTTTTTCGAAATACATTCCTTCAATGTGGTTAAATAGGCCAGAAGTGTTTTTCTAAAAATAGCCACAAAAATCTACTACAGGCCAGAAATTGAAATTCGGCATATTAGATGGTTTTACAAATTAGGTCAAAAAAATTTCAGGCTTTTACAACAATAACTCCCGAAAGAGTTAAATGAGGTAGATGTGTTGTTCTGAAGATCGTCATAATACGGTAACTGCTGCAGGTAGAAAGTTGATTCGGCACAGTAGTTCGTTTTACACATCAAATCAAGTCATTTCCAGGATCTTTCAAAATGTATCTTTTCAAATAGATTAAATGAAGTTGATGTGTTTTTTTAAAGATCGTCACGAGATAGATAGAGGTAGGAAGTTGAAATTCGTCATATTAGTTCCTTTTACAAATCATGCCAAACCATTTTCAGGGTTTTGCAGAATGCATCTCCTCAAAAGAGTTCAATGAGATAGAACTGTTTTTTAAAGATTGCATTAACGAGCGAACTACTACAGACAGGAAGTTGACATTTGGCATATTAGATCGTATTAGAAATAGGCCAATTATTTTCAGGAAATTTTGAAATTTACCACCAAAGGGTGTTACGGTGTAAATAGTCTCTTAGCGGTTGATACTGTGTGAACAAATTTTTAGTGCCGCTATTCGGTTCGCGAGCATCGAAATTCGTTAGATTGGCGATTTTTTTTTGGTGGTGCTCGGATTTTGCAAACTCATTGCACTTCGGCCTTTCTTCTTATTTTTACAGTAAAGCTAGCAGCTTCCACTGTTTTACGCATTCAATAATCTAATGGGGGAGTTAGTCTGCTTTTGATTCTTTGTGTGCCCCAGGCCGTTTGGCGGAGGTTTGGTGTACAAGTGAATATTTGGACATTTAAGCCCGCGTTAATTGGCGGAGTTAGTTACAAACAAACTTCTGCAAAAAAATCGGTACACATGGCCCATATTCTTGGGGCGAGTTATTTTGAAGTTTTGTCCGCTCTCGCGTGAAGGGCATTTCGTTTATTTAAACAATTTTTTAGCCGTTTCTACCCTACCAGCAACCCTCAAAATTCTCAATTTTAGCCCTAAAAAACGAATATTGCGATGAAATTAACAACAATATTATATCTCTCTTGAATATGAAAAACAATATTGAGTGTGAATACAATTATACAACATTATGGCATTTTATAATTTTCTATGAAATTTCTAGATTCGTTAAATTGCAAGTGGAATATATCCACATTGCTCAACACCAAAAATAGGATCCATAGATATTCCCTTGAACATTTTAAATGTGTTTACTGGCTCAATAGATGAGATAAGATTAAAGGTAAACAATTTATTCGAAAACTGCTTAGATTTGGTATTAAATGGACAAGCTACAAGCCAGGCAGAAGAGTACTATTACCACGTGTAGATTAACACATTCTAATATTGCACTACGTTTTTGCTTTCGGAAAAGAAATTTTCCTGTGCGCCTGTCATTTGCCATGGCAATTCATAAATCATAAGAACAAACTGTGGATAAAGTGGGGAATATATCGTATTTGCCACAACCAGTATTTAGAAATGGTGAAGTATAGGTAGCCATATCACGTGTGAGCAATTTTAAACACTTAGGACCGGTTGCAGAAAGCAATGTTAAGTCTGGTGTTAGCTAACGCGACGTCAAAGTGAACAAAAACGAATCAAATCTCAAATGTTTATGGTAACTAATACATTAGTAAACAAAATTTGATGCGATTTTGTTCACTTTGACGCGATGTTAGCTAACACCAGACTTAACATTGCTTTCTGCAACCGGCCCTTAAACATTTAAATGTTATCTAATGGATCCTACCACACGTTACAAAGAATATTTGTAAATTGCAAAATGTTTTGCAATGGGTCCACTAGTATTTTATAAACGCAGTTTTTAAATTAGTATCGAGTGGGACCTCCTCTTACACGATATGCTTCCTGACATCGTCTCGGCATACTACAAGAACAGAAACTGCATTAAAACAATGCAAATAAATTATAAGTAAAATAGCTTTACGATTAAAGTAATAACAATTAAGTTGTATAGGCTAATAATGTAGCAATCGTATTTTATTTCAAACAGAAGCTTGTATCAACAAATACCTACTACACTTGACAGCTACATACGATATTGTTTTGTTTTAAAATAAACATGGTAGCATAATTTTTGTTGCTGGGCCACTTCAATTGTTGAGCAGTTTAGCTTAGGTTTTTTCCATTGATGAAAACAGATATAAATTTTAGACCAAGCAGATACAGGGTAAATAAACTATTTTAAAAAAATAATTCTGTTTTTTCCGCTTTAATTCCACAACTATTGGTTAGAGAAAAATAATAGTTTGCATCGACTTACCAACAAGTTTCTCTTAAAGAGAACATGTTGTCTTTTTTAACACAATTATTTTGTTCTCTATTTTTTTAAAATACACTCAGATGGTTTCTTTTCAATTTCACCTTTCAACTTTAAACTATATTACGTTTAAGTTGCAAGCAAAAATTCGGTACACATGAAATGGGCATTTGTAGAAAAAAATCTACAAAAATGTAAAAAAAAATAATTACCTGTCTCAAATGGATAACTCCACTTGCGAGAGAAGTTCCATGTAAAGCATTTTACAGATTTTTTAAGTTCGATTTTGTTTTATATTGTTGTTTTTTTTTTAAATTTTATTCCTGTTCTATTTTGCCTTTTTTACATGTAGTTCCTTATTTTTAAAACTGTAGTATTAAAAATGTTGATCTATTTTTGAATATTTACCTCTGTGCTTTGAATACCCTACATCATATACAGTATGTCCACGGATCGAGTTGCATTCATAAATTAGAAAGTATTCTATGGCATACTAGATGAAAATAATTTTTGATCATACTTTAGATAGTACACAAACTTATATATGAAGTTTCAAAGCCATACCTCTTTCGTTTTTGAGATATTCTGTTCACACACAGACAGACACAGACGGACAGATAGACCAATGGGTTCAGGGGACTCTTAAGACGTAAACATCTGTTGAAAACTTAATTTCGAATTTTTGGAGTGAAACTAATTCTTTCTTTATTGTAAAAGGAAGTAAAACTGCGAATTAAGTTTCAAGATTCAGCGTTCGATCCATTGCAGAGTAAATCTGAAAACATATTTAGACGGCTGGAATTTTCGTTGAACGAATATGGTAGTTTTAACAAACCTATCAGGATAAGAGCAAGAGCTGTTACTAACGAAGTTAACGAAATTGAAGTCTGACTTTGGTTCAAGCTCTACATGACAATGATTTTCTTCAAAAGATACAGTTTTGAGAGTTTATTCAAAACCAAATTACAGTACGACTAAACACGTTTCGTGGCCCTTCTTGCACATGATATAACATATTGTCTTCATTTTTCATATATTATTTATAATAAAGACGTATGCTTTTGGATTCATGATCTCTCAGATGTTGCTATAGCACCACACACATTATCTAATGGATTATTACATAAGGTGTCACTGCAGAATGATGTATACGTCTTCATTAATTGTTACGGTAGTTCAAAACTGCAGCACTCAGGCCATTAGGACATATTACTCAACTACCATTGTTACTATGCTCCCATACAAACTTTTCGTCAATTCAAAGGCAAACACTTTGCTAATGGAGATACTATAGCTCCCTAGACTGCAATATAAATGTTGATCAAATTAATGCGTCTAGAACCGCTAACACAAAAATGAATAGAAATTTTAGCCTCCAACTCATCTTCTACGCCTTTGCCTCGGCCACGTCAGAGGGAGCTTCCAAAATTGCCATGGGTGTCTTGTTCAATGCCTTTAACTTTCTAAAGCTGACTTAAAAAGTAGTTTGATATAGTCGTCCACCACACCAAAAGAGTATATGTGATCATTGGTTTTATAACTGCGGTTGGGGTGTAAGTACGCAAAATAAACACCATCCAAGGTGAAGTGACCCACAAGATTATCACAACAGATGCGATACGTTAAATATGTAATGCGGGGTTTTCCCGTGTCCTATACTCTATTTTACTATGAATTTAGATCGCCTTTTGCTATTTAACCCAGTCGTAGAAGCGCAAGAACCGCTCTTACTTCAGTATGGCTAAGGGCTTTATCAATATAGCTTCCTCCAGCCTGCTTGTTGTTACCTATAATTCTATAATCAGAATAAAAACAAAACAGTTTACATAAAAATACATATACTCTGGAAAAGAACATACCTATAAGAAAATACATAAAAAAGATACACAACGGAAATATAGAAATATTATACACTTTCAACAATAGCTAAGAAATGTTCACGAACTTAATGCTAAATCTACCTGCTTAGATACACCTTAAAGAGGAGTGTGATTGTCAATGCGCAACGCTAAGCCAAAAAACAAATCATGCGAACAAGACATACTCTCGCGCACAAATTCACTTAATTCGGCTCTTCCTCCTGGCGCTGGAAATCTAGCTGAAACTGACACGATGTGTTAGCAGGGTGCTGTCATCGCTTCGTACTGATGCTCACTAAGGGTGGTGTAACTTTGCGAATTTACTACTAACGCTTCTAATTTTCCCAATTTCCTGGACCGGGAATGCAAGCCTGGGTTTATTTATAATAATTAAACTTGCCTTTACCTAGTTGCAAGATAACGAAGAGGTCAGCTTTGTGGCTTCGGTAGCTACTCACAAAGGCTTCGTGCGTTGGTAAAGTCGATTGGCTTCCTCGAAGCTCGAATGGCAGTGCCTGGCTGTGAACTACAGGGTCTCGATGATGTTTCCCTCAACCTAGCACTTTCCATCTTGAATATTACACAAGTAACCTGGCGTCGGTTGCGTTTTACCAGGCCGAAAAACTTAAAAAATAGCTGATCAGAGTAATATTCAGTCAAAAGCATAATAGCACGTATGCATATGGATTTCAGATAACAATATCCGTGGATATAAAAACTAACAGAACAGGAAGAACGTTTTATTTTTCATTAAATGAACTATTTACGTTTTGCAATAAAATACTATAATTGTAATAAATATATAATCCAATGTAGACGTATTAGCGATTTAACGGCACTGTTTATTATACAACTCAACTTTTATTAAATATATCACAGTAACGGGGTTACTTGAAAACGTGGTTCCGTCTAATAAAGACGGGTTTTGAAACGTAGTATATCTTTAACTCTTCGCGGCAATTGTAAATTGTTCACAGTGTTGTAGAACTGGTAAGTGCGACAAATACATGAACTTTTGATAAAAGCATGCAAGGATGTTTCCTAAAATTGTTATCGTGCTGAGCAGTCGGTATGAGAATACTATATAGTTTGTTAATAATTTAAACAGGGTTGTATTAAGGTTAAAATTTTAGATTTTTGAAATCTATAAATGAAAGGAATTATAAATATGACTTCAAATGGTTGTTTATAAATTTGAGAAATGCATCACACGAAAAATCTATTTGAAAAGGTTGTGGTAAATATAACTTAAATTGTGAATGTCTGTTTTGTAATTAATTGTTGTGGGGCTTTTTTGTATTTCAATCATTTCTAGGCAAAGGCGTTTTTTTAAATTGCTCTCTCTATGCAGAATATTGGGTGTATTAAAATTAAAAGTATGAAAATGTTTCGTTGCGTGATCAGTTAGGGCTGTTTTATTGGAAAAAGGTGAAATGTTGTTAATTTTGACAGAGTACTTATGTTGTCTTATTCTATTTTTTAATAATTGCTTCGTTTGACCAATATACGTAGAGGTGCAATAGTTACAATTCAGTTGGTAAACTACTTCCATATTAATGTTAGTTTTATCTTTTAAGTTAGTAAAAAACAAATTGCCTAGATTATTGTTGTTGTTAAAAGCAGTTTTAATATTATATTTTTTAAGTTCAATTTGAATGTATTGAATAGATACATATTTATTTTGTGGTGAGGTATTTGAATTACGAGTATTAAAACCGTTGCCTAAGCAGTTAGGTTGTACGGCTATAGATTGCTTTAGTATGTTATGGTTTTTAATTTTATTTATTCGGAAGTTAATGTGTTTTTTGATAAAATCAATTGGATAATCATTTATAACTAGAATTTGTGTAATTAGCTCTTGAATCATTAACGTCTCGACTTCGTCTCGACGTTAAACGATTCACTCGTGGATAAAATTTAACTTTATCGTATTGTATAATAAATTACTATTATTTCATACTGATGTCAAAAATGACATTTTTTGGATTATTTCCGGAACAAAAAATGGAACATTAAAGTCTTAGTACTTTAAAGTAAAATATTAAAGTTCAAGTACTATAAAGTAAAATATTAAAGTTCAAGTACTTTAAAATTATACGTCAGTTGTTAACATTAAATTTGAAATGATTTACAACTTTTTATTTAAAATTTATAAACTTGCAGTATGAAATAAACCGAAAGTATTTTTATTTCATACTCATGTCAAAATAGATATTTATGTATTTAGTGTGTAAAGAGGGCCATTTTGGTATGAGGGTGCGAGTTTCGTGCCCAGCGGCAGCGAGGCGCAAAAAAGCAACCGAATACCAAAATGGCTCTTTACACTCGAAATACATACAACATTTTTTCTACGGTCCTAAATAAATGACAAAATTGTTAAATAATAAAAATTTCGATTCACCCCATTTGATGAAGTCGTTGTACTGCCGTTCATAAAGGCCGCGCGATTTATGCGGCCGGCAACAACTCGTTGATTGCTGTCTGGGTCGCTTCAAATACTTCAGGCGGGGTGCAATTATCTTCAGATTCCATTCTTCAACTTAAAAAAACTCACAAACTCAATAAATCTGTTGCGTGATGATGGACGCACCGTGATGCAATTGTCAATAATTTTAGCCAGTTCCAGAAAAATGACGAATAACAATAATAATCAGGTTAGCCATGGCGATGCGTAAAGTAAAATGAAGTGATGCGATTATTTCATTAAGACATTGTTTACGTGGTTGCGATGCTAAAATGGTTACTAGGGAAAAAATGTGTGAATCGCTAACTTTTCGCATTGACAGTGAGCGCTTAATAGTCAGCTTTAGAGGTGACCGTAGAAAAATGATATTTTTGGGATTATTTATGGTACAAAAAATTAAACATTAAAATCCTAGTACTTTAAAGTAACATTTTAAAGTTCAAGTACTTTAAAAATTATTTATTGTACAAAAAATGGAACATTAAAGTTCTAGTACTTTAAAGTAAAATTTTAAAGTTCAAGTACTTTAAAATTATACGTCACTTGTTGACATGATATTTGAAATCATTTACAACTTTTTATTTCTGATTCATTAAACTTGCAGTATGAAATAAACTGTTGTATTCACCACGAACGAAAAGTGTTTTTAAAGGTCCTCGGAAGTAATTCCGTCCTCAGCTGATGCCTCGGCCTTTAAAATGTCACTTTTCGCTCTAGATAAATAAACTACTATTTTTTGCTCTTCCTCTTATTTTTGTTAAATATAGTGTTTTTTATAATGGTATTGTTTTTTAATTGTATTAATATGCTTCAGTTGACATTATCCACTTATAAAAAGTAAAAACTTGTTTTAATTAGAATATGGCCACCTATGTGGTGGGCTGAGCTAGTAAAATTTAATAGTTTGCAAGTATATGTAGTAAATCCCTGTTATTTTTATAAACGAAAACATATTTCAAATAAATTTGATATTTAAATAGCAGCTTTGTGCTTTATTATATGTATATCCACATATTATGTATCATGTACACAATATATTCATGATAAGCATTACTTTAGTATCTTTAATTTCATTGCAACGTTGGGAAATATTTTAATTTGAAGCATTACATATTACTATTTTAATTTTTTAGTGTGACAAAACAACCTTTCAATGAAAAACGTTATAAAAACCAACTCGGAAAAACTTGAAAAATTCAAGAGAGATTGAAAACTTCACAGCCTAACACAGAAGTTTATTTATTTATTTATTTTTCAATATAATACCCTTTTATGCTGTGATCCCAGTCTGATAAAGCTTCGTCCTGGTTTTTAATATACCCCGTTATGGCTGCTACAGCTTCTTCCGTGGACAAAAATATTTGCCCTCCTAGGTATTTTTGAGCTTCAGAAATAGATGGAAGTCTGATGGAGCTATTCCAGTGAATAGGGAACATGAAGTACCAATTCAAAACCGTACCGATGAATTTCAGCCATCGCAACTGTTGATGTTTACGCCAAAGTTTCATTTTGATGGCGTAGAATACATTTCATTAGCATTTCAGTTTGCTTTCTTTTAATTTCTTCACGAAGTTGATGTAAAAAGTTAGAGTAGTATTGTCCTGTTATGGTTTGACCCTTAAGAAAGGAGTCCACCAGCAATATTCCCTTCCCGTCCCTAAAACCAAAGCCGTCACTTTACTAAAGGACGGCACCACCATTGCTTTTTTGGGAAGTGGTGAACCCTTATGCTTCCACTGTTTTGACTGCTACTTTGAGTTAGGCTGATAGTAGTGAATCTATTTGTCATTGGTGGTAGATAACAAATCTTTGAATAAAATTATTAGGATCAGCCTCATAACAGATGAGCAGCGACGTTTGAAAACGAACACGTTTCTAATCAATTATCAGAAGCCAAAAAGCCCACCTCGCAACAACTTTCGACTTTCCTAACTCATTACCAGGGACCCGGACCGGACCGATTTTGAACCGAAAACCGGACCGGAACCGTAATTTTTGTCTGGACCCGAACCGAAACCGAACCCATATTTCATTTTTAATGAATTATAGGTAACGAACCCGAACCCTTAAAATTTTTTTCGGGTTTTTCGGGTTTTTTTAAGTTCTCGCCAAAAAAGATTTTTTGGCGGATTCTTTTAGGTCTTGTTATGTAAATAATTATATTATCGTAGCGGAATTTTTGAGCGCAATACTACGCATTACCACCACCACTGCCCTGACACATTCGCGCCACTACCGACCAACGTCTCACCCCCCAGCCTTGCGCCTGCCAAGCCGCCGCCGATGCGAAACAAATTTTAAATTTATATGAATCACAACACTAATCGTGACATCATATAGGTAGCTAAAATTTAAAAAAGGCTTGTTCTCTCGATTCGCAATGATTGATAGTTTTCTTTATAATAAATCTTCCTAATTTTTTTCTCTCAATAAAGGTATGAGGTGTGCCGCACATACGCTGTAGTTGGCGACTGAAGATCCATTCAAGCTGAATGAGAAAGTTGGAAAATTGATTTTAAGGGTGCGAAAAGTAGTAAAGACGTTGAGAACACAAATATTGATGTAGTTATATGTTAAGAAAACAAAAACTTAACAAACCAATCATTGACTGTCTAACACGTTGGAGCTCAACATTCGACATGCTCGAGCGATTACTGCAATTGCAAGAATTTTTCATAGACATGGAATTGACAAATTTCAATAATTTTCAAAATTTGGGTGAAGCTGACTGGAACAGGATCTCAGATGTGGTGGCGGCTTTGAGACCAGCTCGGAAATGCAAAAGAAAGTTGCAGTATGAAGAAATGACTCTCGGTTCATTTTACGGCTAGTGGCAAGAGTGCAAAATGGCAACAGAGAAAGTTGCATCACATTTTGGTCAAACCAGCATTTTAAAAAAGATGAAAGAGCGTGAAAGCCAACTGATGAATAACGAGGTAGTCCTAGCTGGTATATTTTTGGACCCACGTTTTAAAATCGTACTAGACTGGAATCAGATGGAAAAAGCAAAAAAGCTTTTAACTTTGCTTTGGCCTAGACTACTGGCTTTGAACAATTCCACGAATATAAAACATGGTGAGAAAATCGATCTTGAGACTGAATCAGTGGGGTCAAACTCATCAAGTGATGAGATGGAAGCTTTTTTGAAAAGAAAAGAATCAGAACACAAAGTTGATCAACGGTGGCACAACTGCGGTACCTTAATTCATCCATGCTGCCAAAGAAGATTGACAATATATTGAATTCTTATCAAGTCGAACAGGGTAGGGTACGTTTACCCAATGAGCCCACAATATTTTATTTTTGGGCATCAAAAAAAGAAGAAATGGCTGAGTTACATCTTCTAGCAGGAGTCTTATTGAGTGTACCAGCCACACAAGTTAGTGTAGAAAGGTTTTTTTCTTGGTTAAAGTTTCTGCTTCCTCCTATAAGAGCGAACGTCAAAGACAAGATTCTAGAGGAACAATTGTTCGTAAGAACAAACAGAATCTTCGGAAAGAAGAAAGAAGAAAAGCTGTAAGTTCTAGCGTTCAGAGTTTTTGTATTTTTATGAAGTCGGTTGATAGGTACCGAATTAAAAAATTCAATTTTGCAATCAGGAGAAAAAAGACTAAACCTCAAACTCCTCAGAGGACCGAGCCAGGAATGAGAGAAGGACAAGCACAAGCAAGTGTGTCTGATGACTCTGATGATGATGAAGAAGAAGAAGCGGAAACAACTGAAGTGGAAATAATTAAACCCTTGGTAGAAGCTAAGATGACAAGGAGAAAACAAAACAATTTACTCGCGCATTGATTTTCCAAGAAAACTTACATTGAGTAATTGAGTATTGTATTTTATATAGGTATTTTATATGATACCAAGGTATATTTTTTATGAAAAAAGATCGGGAAAAGGCTGCCTACCTAAAGTAACCCTTTTTTTTGTCCGAACCGAAAAAAACCCTTTGGACAGAAAAAAAACCGGACCGGACCGAAATCTATATAGAATGGTGTGGTCAGAACCCGAACCGAAATTTTCGATCTTGTTCTGGACCGGACCGGACCGGACCGGAACCCTTATTTCATTTAGGTCCGGGTCCCTGCTCATTACTACTTCAAATGATTTGAACCCGTTCATAAGATATGCCCACAGCCTCTGCTATTTCTCGAACCTTAATTCGCAGATCTGCCATGCCCGTATCGTAAATCAAATCAATGTTTTCTTCGGTGGTAGCAGAAGCAGGTCCTTCACTGCGAGGATCATCTTCAATGCCGTTTCTTCCCCTGTCTAAATTCGGCTGCCCACTTTTTGACCATTGTGCATGGAGGACAAGATGTTCCCAAAACGTTTGCCATGTCTTCATGAATTTGTACTTTTTGTGCAGCTAGGTATTTAATCACTGCACGGTGTTCTATTTTTTCCATTTTAGAAAAGTCGATGCACACATTACTCAAGAAAATTCCACAAAAGTCTCAAATTAACAGAATAACGCAAAGCTTTGCATATAATAATAACCAATAACAGTTCCCATAACCTCACTACGAATAACTGTGGCTATAATGTTGCCCTCTCTCTGTCAGGTAGTAAAATTTTCAATCTATTAGAGTAGAAACTTTCTGCAGGACATACGGGGTGCTCATTATTTTGAAATTAACTGAAAAAAACATGACTCATTGGTGTCTGTTTGACATTTCAGCTAAAATGCAGAATCCGGGGCACATTCCCCTCCCTTTATTAGTTTCCCTTGTAAATTTAGTTATGATTACTAGAGAAACATGATTAATAATAATTAATATTAACAATAGAAGGGAAATTGGACCTGGATTCTGCATTTTTTCCGACATTTCTATCACAACTACAACATCTTGACAATTTCAATTTTGGTGCTTTTGCTTCAGGGTTGGTAAAGCAATTGAAACAAAGATAAATACATACACATTCTTTTGCTTGAGAGAGAGATGATAGCAAAAAAGTATGTCTTGGTTATGTTGGCACATTAGATGAACCTTGTGTTTGTATCTATATTCTTCAAAATCACTGGTCAAAACTAACGCAAAACCTAACCTGATAACCTCGAATTTGACATAGACTTACAGTGCCACCAACATATTATTCATACGTTTCAATTTCCACAGCCCACCGAAGATAAGTTTTTTTTATCTCTCGATAGAAATCATTGTATTATGAATCAGTTACTGGTGAAATAGAAATCGTTCTAACATAATCATCGTTGTACTTACATTGAAATCTGGGCATGTCTAAAACATTTTCAGTTTTTCCGAACAAGTAGATTTCATTTTGAAACAGTTTTGTAATACAGCGTGTTATGGAAATGAGTGCAAATAATTTAACCAGTGATAGAGCTCACCAAAATGGACAACTTTTCTATGAATCGTTTTTCATTTATTCGTATATTTTCTCAATTATTTATCTCTCCTAATTTTGACGAGCCGCTTGGTAAGTAATTCTAAGTTATAGGTGAACGACATACGGTCAATAACTTACCTACCTCAATTGTTTAAGTACGTTGGTGACCAGATGTGAAGTAAACGTTTTATCAGTACCTATACAGTTTTTGTTGGTTTGCAAGTCAAAGAATTGTTTTTGTGTCCCGTGCCATTAAATTAAAATGTTATTGGAATAGGCGGGTATGCATTTTTAGAGTACAATTGTTTTGAATTTCAACTCAGTTTTGAGGGCATTTTCGAAAAAATGATAAATAGAGAAGTGGTTCGTTTAGCGAGTTCTATTACGAGTTAAAATATTTGCACCCATTTCCATAACACTCTGTATATTAGTCTTGAACACAAGAATATTCTAATTGTACGTCTTGGCAGCTTTCGACATTATTAGGCAAAACGAGATTTAGGTTAAATCACACATTAGTTTCCGAAACAAATTCCAAACAAACTAAACAGTGTTCATTTTCATTTGGTGTCACTTTAAATGCATAGTTTCATTTTGGAGTGATATTGATTGTGTAACGAATTAAAAATCGAACTGGTGAGTATATTTCGTATATTGTGAGAGTACAGTGTTTCTACAGTAGTATAATGGTGTAATAGACGTATTCTATTTGTCATAAAAATACGTCACAACCTGAATGCGCGTTGTCAGACCTAGGGAATTTTTCCTAAATCAAGTAAAATTTTTGTCTGGGAGGCGAAAAAAAGAATTTTTGACAAAAATTTTGCCAAATGTAGGGAAATTTAGAATATTTTAAATTTTTAAATACCCTTTCAGTTTTGGTAAAAAAGTTTAGTTTATTTCTTAGTGGATAGTTGTTTTACATTTTGTAAAAAAAGAATAGAGATTTCATTGTGTTCTGAATAGTAAAGGAATTTTCAGCTCCCCATCTCGGCATGAGTAACCCTACTAACTATAAATCAAATCATGCGAAAAGTTTGATAGCTGCACCATGTACAATTCTCTACTTCACCGACATCTGCATAAATAGCAGAAGCGATACTTCTTCCGCAATTATAGAATAAAAGAACAATTTTCACATTTTTTTGTCCTTAAACTCATGTACTTTTTAATAAGATCAGTATAATTCCCTGCGTCAGCGTCATCATCATTCAAAATTGTAAATATCCTAGTCCTGAGTCTTTGTGTGCTTGATATAAACAACCGGTACGAAGCCGTGCTTCTTCACGTCACCAACGCATAAATTATGAAACTGCATCTGCACGTCGACAAGCCCCAACCAACAAAAAATTGTAATCGCCTATAAATAACATTTTTGTGACAGAAACTATAATAAAATTTGACATTTAAAAAAGACATGGTACCTTCATAAGCAAGTACTTGTCATTTGGTGCTTTTACAAAAAAATGTATTAATTGTTCGTTTGAAAACACTGCAGACTTCTCTGGTGCATAACCGACCGAGTAGTTCTTCAGGAAGAGAGTAAGTTTAGGAAAATTACTGTCAATATTGTCTTTTATTCGTAACATGCATTTCAACTTCGAGAATAGACACCAGAACGATGAAGACCTTTGATTAAAAATAAGATACGATGAATTGGTATCTAGTCTACACATTACCCTTTTTCTGTGACGTAATAATTTTATATCTTTATTTAACTATAAGAAACAGGGCAAAACAAAAAATCTGTAAGTTTTGGTCACGTCTGCTTTAAATAGCGCTTATTTTACAATGCTGTCTATGTGACATTTGTCCCAAATTACACTAAAAATGCCGCGCTTTAATAGCACGCCCAAAATCTTATCTTAAAAACTTTAGAAACTTATTCGAAGAGGAGAAACATTGGATAGGTCAAACATGTCTTGGTATGCATAATGTCCTGTTTAGAACAATAGTCGTAGAAATAGTTTGATTGTAGTGCCAACGAAAATATGATTAGTTAATAACTTTCGCAAATCTAAAACCAGAATTAATTATTCGCCTTTGTAATAGTGTACTTACTGAGGTTACTATTGACCACTGGTGGGACTATATCAATCATGTTAGAAAAGCAATAGGAGAAGGATGGGATACTATGAAAGTTTGCGACGCTTCTAATATTGCCCAAATAAGTACTAATAACGACAATTCATCAGACATATTCGATTTTAATTCGTCGAGTGACTTAAGTAGCTAGTTCTTGACTGTATTTGTAAAACAACGTGTTTTTCAGACTATTTACAGCAATTAAGTTACGAAAATTCCAAAGAAGAAAATTAAGGTGATGGTATACATATTTGTTTAACTAAAAAATATACGGTACCCCCATCCAAGAAAAGCGCCCTTTTGTGCTTTCCAAGAATACTTCGACACTCAGGATCACTCCGTTTCGCGAATACAATGAAATATTATGAACAAGTTTTTTATTAAAAAAAAACCGAAAAAACAATTTTTTTTGCCGACGACCGTACCTCAAAAGTTGATGTTGCCTTCATTTTCGGAGGACCTATCGTATGAAAACGATCCAAGACTTTAGGAAGGTTCCTGGCGACCGGAATCACATACGAACATACATACCCCGCACAGCACGTTTAGGCACCCCCCAATACGAGGGAGGCATCTAGTGGGCTGGGGTCTTCACCAAAAGATCCGCACAGCCGAGACGGCGATTTGGTATAGTGGGTTCATTAGCCGGTTGGCACGAATTTTAGAAATATTTGACTGAGAGTGGTTTTCGATATGAGGGAATTTCAGTACTGCGTACACTTTGTGTCGAAGTAATAGTTAGAGTGAATCAGACAATCAAGTAAGTTCAATTGTGCATCTCCACTCTTCTACATACTTCATTACAAGAAACCTTTGTAACTAAATTGACAATAATTAATTTGAAATTTGAGATATGTGACAGATAAAAAATTGGAAGTAGCACCAATACGATAAACTAAACATTACTTAATAAGAAATAGCAGTAGTGCCAATTGAGGTGAACTATCTGCGGTGTATAATTTAATGTAAGACATACGTTTTTAACGCTATGTTTTGTTATTTCTGGCCTCACAAAAAAGGGTAATGTGTAGACTTTAATATATCTAACACAAAATGCAACCGTAACTATCTCCGTATTTTTGACTCTTAGCCATTGCCAAAATTTGTCATACTCTTTCTTATAATTCTCTTCCGACTTGTTAGGAATCAGACTCAGCTCAGCAGCTTCTACAGCTTTTTTAAGAATTTCATCATTTATTATTAAATACTTCTGACATCATTTAGAGAATATAGCAGAAATTAAATTCCTTCGAAATTGTTATAATGCTAGTCCACGACAAAATAGTATTTGAAAGTCGTTTATAATATAGGATTATGGCAGTAGTGAAATTAACGCATTAGCTTGGCTCATGTGCTAAGATTCACTCATACCATAATCCTCTGAATTATAAACTAATTTCAGAATGTACTATTATTACATATTTTATAGTACCGACATTATACAGAGTGATTCAAAATATCCAAATATCCAAAATATAATAAAGAATTACTTCACGATAACTGGATAAAAAGAAGTCTGCTAATAAATATGAACACACGTGCAATTGTACTCGTTCTTGCTAGTCTTGTTTGGGGTTTTAACTGCAGTTAACGTTTTGACTCTGACGGATATTTTTGTTCGTAATTTATTTATTTCATTAGGCAGCAAAGTGTTGCAAATGCAGATGTAAACAGCAATGGCATCGTACAAATACGTTAAACAGGAATATCAATTGACATGTGAAGCGGAAATATGTGATAAATAATGATTATCTAAAAAATCGGGAGTGTGCTTTCCTAGACTTTCTCGCAAATACCTTGAAGCAAACTGGTACTTTACTTGAATGGATACCGCTACCTGTTTAGGTAAAATGCCACTTCCGGTTAACCGATCATGCTGAAATGTAATATCTGGTAGTTTTTCTACATAAGAAATGTATGTACAAAATTTTGTTCAAATATCTCGAAGCAAACTGGTACTTTACTTGAATAGGTACCGCTACCTGTTTAGGTAAAGTGCCACTTCCGGTTAACAGATTTCGCTCAAAATTTGATAGGAATCTACAAATTGTGAATAATGACTATGTACATAATTTCAAGGGTCTAGCTTATTTCGTTTTTAAGTTATCGTGTTCATACACACACACACACAGACATAATTAGAAAAATGGTTTTTTCGGACTCTAGGAGGTCTAAACGTCAAGATTCGTCAAAATCTCGAAGTTGATTTTTTTGACGATTACAATATTTTCTCTATACTACCGTATGCGAGAAACTAAAAAGTATGGTGACGGTTATACAGTGACATCCAAAAAGTCGGCATAATATGGGAAAGTTTTTTAGTTTTGATTTTTCAAAAAAACTTTTTAACACAATAATTTGTTCTTCTCTGAAAACCTATTTATCCCCCATCATATATACCCAGTGATATTTACTTATTTAGAAAATTGCATTTTTCGAAATTGCCAAAATCTATAACAGGTGCTATTTTTCGTAAGTTAAAGAAAAATATGCGTTCTCAGGCCTTGAGATTGTTCAGTTAGCTAAAAATAACAAACGCTAAAAAATCATTAAAATCGTACTTAATTTCCGAAAAATTGCACTTTTTGAATTTTGACACTTCTAAAAAACGCAATTTTCTAAATTAGTAAAAATCACTCGGTATATATGATACGGTCTAAATAGGTTTTTGAACAAGCAGAAATTATTGTCGTAAAAAGTAAATCAAAAATAACAGCTTTTGCCATATGATGCCGACTTTTTGGCGGTCACTGTATAACTCGTATAAACACATTTACTTGTCCTTATGCAATATACTGTTAATGATATCGACTTCTGAGTGGTGTAGTCAATTTCACTTAAATATATCTGCCAATGATCAACGATTTTGAACCCGTTTTTAACATTTAAAAAAAATCTGATTCTAAATCAATCTTTGTTCCAATGCAGATAGAATTAAATAATATCTGCAGATGAAGTTCCATCTGTATTTTAGTTCTAGATTGATGGTTAAGTCTACCAAAAAAGTTTAATTAGCTTATGAAGTAACTAAACTGCAATTTGTGTGTAGTAACTGATTTGATTCTGGGAGCTGAGTGGATTATTAGTGAAAATTTATGATTGTGTTATGGTAATATCAACATTGTATCATGGAAACATTGTGAATACATTTTGATCAAAATCGTAACCTTAATACTCACTGCAAATGAAATGCAATAGAGCATCATTTTCTGTTTATTTAGTTGGCCATAGTATTTATTTAATATTAAATATTTTAGTTTTCACAGAGCAATGCCTAAAATGCATAGTTGCATTTCAGAAATTTTTTATTTATCACAAATGTATTTTTTTACATGAATTGTTTAAAGTAAGAAATGTAAACTATAAGTATCTATAATGTGTGTAACTCACATGGAAATTTGGTAATTATTAATTTTTGTTTGTACAGTCAACATCTGAAGATCCACTTGACTTTCACGGTGCCTTATTTCAGCCGTGATGGCAGGTATTGCCAATTATAGAATGTTCCAATGAAGCATTTTAGTAGGCAGATGTAGCAGCCATCACTCACCTTTGATATTTGTAGAGTTCCAATAAGCTTTCATGATTGCAGTGTTTTTCCGGAATTGTCAAGTAAGTATGCCCAGTACCAGCTTAATACTTATACAGGTAACAATTTTTTGTTTAATGTTTCAAACTTTATGGGCCATAAAATTGAACTAGCTTTAGTTTATTAAATTGTAAATTAATAATATGTTATTACCTCTGCATTTTCCTTTTAGGCCTACCATTTCACAAAGCATATTACGAGCAGTTGCATTTATAAAATTTGTATCAATATAAAGTACATTTCTACCGCGTGTCTAAAACAGTACAATTAACATGAAGCTCTTATAATTGGCAAGGGATAAATATTCACTTATAATACCCAGAGTGTGTTAATTGTTTCCAGAAATTTTTTCGAGTGATTGTCAAAAACGTGATTAATTAGTTCGAGCGGAACGCGAGAACTAATTACACGTTTTTAACAATCACTCGAAAACATTTCCGGTTTCAATGAACACACGTGTGGTATTCGGTAAGAAAATTGCATGACATCACGATTTCAAGAAAAATAGTATATTAAAATACAAGTTCAAGAAAGCATCGATTCAAGCACGCCTTTGAAATTCCGACACGAGCCGCGTAGCGGCGAGTGTAGGAACAAACAAGTGCTGGAAGAGCTTTCTGAACGAGTGTTTTATACTAATTTTTCTATTTTGCACCTTTTAATTCCTTTTTACATAAAAGAAATTAAATTTTAAAGTTTAGGGAATTTTGTTAAGGTTGGGTACAATGATTTAGTATTATTAAAAAGGCCGTGGAAAATTCAATTTGAATTGTCATTACTTTTTGTTGAAAATGAGTTCTGAAGATTTTTCATGTACTCCGCCCGAAATTCGAGCAAGTGCAGCCAATGTTGTTACTAATTTACTACCAGAGAAGTCCAGATCGCAATATGAGAAACAGTTTCAACAATTTTTAGAATGGTGCAATAGAAAAAATGTTGAAAATATATCAGAGAATGTGTTACTAGCCTATTTTGACGAGCAAAGTAAAAAATACAAACCATCCACTTTATGGAGCACCTATTCAAAACTTAGATCGTGCCTTGCTATATACAGGAATGTTGACATATCAAAATATGTTAAACTGGAAGCGTTTTTGAAACGCATGTCTACAGGTTACGTGCCAAAAAAATCAAAAATATTGGAAGAGAGCGACATTAACAAATTCATTAAAGAAGCAGATAATAAATTGTACCTGGCGATGAAAGTGGGTGTAAATTTAATTTATTTTGTAACTTTATACATACTTAAATAATTTTAGATTATATTGTGACGTTAGCTCCGGCCGAAATTATTATTTCTACGCATTGGAATGCGTTCAAATTTCGTCCCGCTAAAATTCCGTCACATACACCTAGAAAACATCGCCAAAGCGCGAGAAAATTGATAACACGACAAAAGCAACGTTCTGCGCCCGCATCGACAGGACGTCGTCCGGCGCATCCCTTCCAAATGTCCAGCACTGATAAAGAGTATGGTATAGTATAAATAGATAACGCACGCGGTTAGATGAGCTTACGTCCACCGTCCCTGAACAGCGTTTAGCTCTAGGTCCCCTTGGGGCCTAGTTCCTGAAACCGATCCGAAACACTTCGTTCCTGCGACTAGAAATTCCTGTAGAAAATTTTCCTGTACCAGGCTAGAATAACAATCGCTTAGGGCATCGTGGATAACGACCAGAGCGATCTGTTATAACAAATATCGATTTCTGTAAAACCCTCGCGGCATTTGCTATAATAACAATCGCTTAGGGCATCGTGGATAACGACCAGAGCGATCTGTTATAAACAAATCTCGATTTCTGTAAAACCCTCGCGGCATTTGCTATAATAACAATCGCTTAGGGCATCGTGGATAACGACCAGAGCGATCTGTTATAAACAAATCTCAGCCAGTAGAAACGGCTCCTAGGATACAGACTTGTATTTATCCTATTTTAAAGCCCTTCAGGCAAAGCCCTCCACGCTAGTCGCAAGAACCAACACCCAACTCTTTCGCAAAACTTAAAAGGGCCTCACTCTTTATTCTAGAAATAATTCCAAAACCCGTATTGAGTCAAAACACGAAACTTACTCGTAAAACCTCAGAGAGTTTCACTCGCCACTCAGAAAGTTAATAATTGGTTTCATGCACCCCCTGCGAGTGCTGTTACACCCAAGTAAAAGTTTCAAATCCCGAAATTGACCACATAAAGTTATCCTGAAGTCAAAGTCACGACACCGGCAAAGCTCGCCGCAAAAATAGTTTTGGTATAAGAATCCAGAGCCTTACTCACCTGGAGGGGTCCTGGTTTATAAATGTCCTGAGCAGATCCGTAGTGCTTTAACTTAACAATTAAAATCCCCGTGGTTTAATTAATAACTTTGAAGGTTATCACCGTTTCTAAAACGAATTTAATACACTGTCATTTCACTTGCCAATAGAAGTTATTCGGCACTACGGGTTAGGTTGGGGCAAGCCAGGCGTTCGCCCCACGTTTATTTGTAAGCACAGCCCCTGAAATAAACAAGATTGTACCCGAATTTATAATGTTCATCCAATATAAACAAAGTTAACCTCGAATTTTTCTGTTTACAGTCTTGGCCGTTAGAGGGCGTTTACGCAAGCCACTACAGCGGTACGTGTGTGATTTTAGCGATCCGCAACCCGTACAACTCGGGAAGCAGAAAGGGTTGTCCGCCCGCCAGGCGTACAAGATAGAAGAAATCATATTATTTTTGTACAGAATACGGGAAATAATTTTATTAAGTTACAATGTAAATAGGTATATAAAATAAATCCCTTTGATGTTATGTGTACTTTTCTATATACTTGAGAGAGTAAATTGAACCCTGGCATCTGACTGCCCGGGACTAAAAAGTTCATTAACAGTGGTACTTATTCACGGCACAAAATTAAATAACTCAATAAGAAAACCAGGGTATTACAATATTAATAATGGGCTATAACGGTGCGTGTAGGCCCGAAGAATTGACAAACATGTCCATCGATGAAGTTGAATGTAGACCTCACTCAGTTACTGTAGCAGTTCCTAAAACAAAAAATAATGTACCGAGACAGTATATGATAACCAACCCAGATTGGATTGATTTAATTGCAAAATATGTGGCCTTGAAACCGAAAATTGTTACACATAAACGTTTCTTTTTAACCTACCGTGGTGGTCACTGTGTTAATAGTCCCATTGGGATTAATACTATTGGGAAGGTTTCAAGGAACATTGCCGAATTTCTTCAATTACCGAATCCTGAACTCTTCACAGGACATTGTTTCCGAAGATCCAGTGCAACACAGTTAGCTAACCAAGGCGGTGATTTACTAACTGTAAAACGACACGGAGGGTGGAAGTCGTCTGCAGTTGCCGAGGGTTATATTGATGCATCTTTGAAGAAAAAGTTTGAAGTTACACAAATCCTTGGTCGTCAAACTGTATTGGACTTACCTGATTCTAATCACGATGCAGTCGACAATCCTAATTTGGAATTACCGGGATGTTCTCACCATACGGATAGCGCTGTAAATAATATTACTGTATCAGGCAGTAATTCTTTTTGTCGCAATATTGTGTCAAATAAAATTTACCTGGCATTACGATAACTTCAAAAGACAGTTCCAATGTTTCAATTACTGTTTATAACAATTGTGTATTTCATGGTAATAAAAATTGAGGTTATAACGTTTTCCGTTTATTACAGTTTGACATTCAAAGCACATTCAAAGTAAAAACAAGTAGCAATTATTTTGATATTCGTCATAATGCTGTCTAACACTTCCACAGTATTTTCCGTTGTGACAATTCTGTTATTGTTGGTAATAATTTGTACATTTCATGACAATCGAAGTTGATATATTACACACATAACATATTGTTCCCATTCACACTTTGACATTTGACGTTGACGTAACCGTAAAATTAATCAAATTTGGAAGAACGACAATGTCTCCAACACCAAAAAAGTAAAATACACTATCCTGTTAAAGCATCCAAAATTCTCAGTAACGAACCCAAACGGGTGCTGTACTAGGTCTAGTAACGACGCAAAATAGAAAAATCTAATTTATTAAAGCAAAGAGAGAAATTAAAAAATCAGGACAACTGTAAAACAAAAGTTTGTAAAAATTGTAAAACAAAAGTTTGCATAAACCAATTTTTGTACCTAAAACGTCATAAAAATGTCGCGATTTGGAAAAGATTCCATCAACGATATTGATAAAATGCTGGAAAGTATTACCCCGAATAATACAAAGAAGTCTAAAGAAAGTTTGTGGGCGCAGTTTACATCATTTTGTGAAGAGCGAAATTATAACTTGACTGTACCGAGTTCAAAAGAACAATTGGCATTAATTTTGAAAGACTGGGCAGGAAATATGAAGAGGAAAAATGGGGATGACTATAAGGAAAGTGTCGTTAAGGTGATGTGGAATTCTACTGCAAAGCAATTGCAAGAAAAATACTATGATAGCTTTAACATTAAAGTTGACTCTTTTGCGGATATTGAATCTGCCTGTGCTCGACAAGCTAGAGACGCAAAGCGTCGTGTGCTGCAAGCAAACCCCAATAAGCGAAAAATGAGCTCTATAGCTCTGGATAATGAAGAACTATCAAAAATAGTCGGAATATGGAATGAAGATACGCCTGATGCCCTACAAAGGAAGCTCTTTTATGTGATTTCGTATGAATTGGCATGGAGAGGAGGTGAAGGTAGTTCTTTCTTGATTTATAACTTTCACGAAGAGCGAGACCATAATGGATTATTAACTGGACGCATCGAGTATAACCCAATATTTACAAAAACATGTCAAGGAGGGTCCAAGAAATTATCCGATAGCAAGTGGCTTACAACCAATAAAGAAAACCCAGACGTTTGTCCAGTGAGGTAAATAGACATTTCTTTTTTTTTCATGTATTAACGCTGTATTTTGTTTTACCACCAGGTTGTTCAGAAAATTTCTGGGGAAACGAACCAGCTTTATTAAAACGGACAGGCTGTTTGTTACACCAAACCCAAGTTGGCAAAACGTAACATCTAAAGGATGGTATAAAAACTCTCCTGTTGGTAAAAATCAAATGTCAACGTGGATGTCTGAGGCAGCCAGAAAAATTGGGATTGATACAACGAAATGCAAAGTAACAAACCATTCTGTTAAGCTTAGGTTTCCTAGAAAAACGGTACCGTTATATAGCGGCCGTAATGTAGCGGTGGATGACGTCACTAAAACGTTGTCCATACAAATCAATGGCATTGATTTTCTAGAGAGCGTTGAGGGTGACCGAAACTTCAAATAGCGGTACCGTCAGTTGAATGACGGCCGTCATCGCGGTGACAAATAGTTGTGGGACGTTTTTTCACGTGTAGCGGTGAACATTTAATTCGAAGTCATGAGTGCAAACGTGATTTGGACCAGCGAAAATGACGAAATTTTGATAGATTTTGTAAGAAATCATGAAGCTTTATATAATGTGAAGAGCAAAGAGTATAGACAAGCCCAGTTCAAACAAAATCTATGGAATAGCGTCGGGACTATACTTGAAAAATCAGGTGTGTATAATACTATGTAATTTTTAATATTTTAGTACATATTAATATCATAAGAATATATAAGAATATATTATATACAGTAGATGCTTGTGCGGAAAAGTAATCACCGAAATATATGTCAGAGCTTAGGGGTAGTTCAGGGCGTAATCACTTCGATTTTACGCATAAAGTTAAGTAAGCACAATTTATTTTAATAAAAGAAATTCAAAGAATTAGTACATGGCCAGCAAGGGCGAAGCGAACAAAGTAATTAATTGTAGATAATAACACATCTGACCAAGTTACATCTCTAGTCAGGATCGACTCAAACACTTCATCTGACCAAGTTTTATACCTTGTCAGGATCGACTAAAGACAATGACAATTCATCTCTACATAATTTGAACAAAGATCAAATTAATCATACGTTTTTCTTCGCCGACACGGAGCAATTCCTTCTGAGAACTCAATACAAAACACAAACAAAACAGTTCAAATGAAACATAAAATAATTGCAATAACTCTCAAACGAAACATAACGTAATTACAATAACTCAGGCGCATATATTAGGAATAATCCCAACTAATGTTGCACTGCATAATTATGTTGCCACTCAACAGCCCCTGGGCCGTTGAAGTAATTTTTAAATGTTTCTCGAATTTGAGTGTGATTCATTCTGGCACGGACATTGTGTTCTGTCATAGCGATTAAATTTTCAGTGGGTAATGGAAGTGCATCATCAATATGTTTTTGACCTGGGCAAGTACTTTTGCTCCCCGTAAAATGTTATATAATATGCAGGCACATGTAATCAAATTCTCTGTAGTTTCTGGGGCAGTAGCAATAGGTAGAAAAAAAGTCTGAAGTAACCGCATAAAATCCGAAAGTGTTTTCAGTTGTCCTTCGAGCTCGAGATAGTCGATAATTATATACAGCTTTTGATAGGTCATGTAGAGATTGCTGTCTTGGGTAAGGTTTCATTAAATTTTCGTGCAGAGCAAACGCTTCATCTCCAACAATTACATGGGGTACAATATTATCCGTTCCGGGTAGTGCTTTTGGTGCTGGTATGTTGAATGTACTATTTTTTATCTTTTTCCCTATTTTGCTCTTAGGTAGATACCAGCATCTCCTTCTCTACCATAGGAACCGACATCAATAGCAATGAATTTACAATCTGCGTCAACAACTGCTAGCAAAACAATTGAATAGTACTCTTTATAGTTAAAATATAACGATCCACTGCGTTTGGGAGCCTTTATCCTTATATGTTTACCATCTATCGCTCCGACGCAGTTCGGAAAATTCCATTTTAAAAAAATTGGCTACTGATTTCTTGTAGTTGATCGTTTGTTGGCGACGGCATAATTAACTTAAACATTCTTTTGATAATGGCCTCGGCAACTTCTCTATTATGACACTTATCCAGGAATGGCTTACTCGATATTGGAAAGCAAGTGATCGAAAAGACTCTCCTGTAGCCAAATGTCTGAAATAAGAAATCATATTATAATTTTTTCAGGTTCTGACTGCAGTAAAAGATGGACCTACGTAAGAGACTATTATATTCGGCGTAAAGGAAAACCTGGCACTGGTTCAGCTGGAGAAGCAGCGAAGAAGAGGTCTGATCTCCTATCATTTTTAGATAGCCTTCCTTCATCACAAAGACATAACACAATTACCAATGTTGTTGGAGATGAGGTTAGGTTAGATGATAGCGAAATCACGGAAGATTCACAGCCTGACATTGAAGAAAACATTATCCAGATTGATGAAACAGAAAATATGACAAGAATAAATTGTAAAGAAGATAATAATAAGACGATAATAATAAAGGAAACGACATTATGAGAGAAAAGAAAAAGAAAAAATTAACACACTCTGAGGAACGATTGAAGTTGCTGAAAGAAATAGCTCAGCGAAAAACAGCTTCTGCTCAAAATGAATTGGATGAAACAGATCTTTTCTTCAACTCTATGTCTAAAATTGTGAAAAAGCTTCCTCGGTACGAACAAGTTAAATTGAGGATGCAAATTTCGTCGTTGGTTGGTACTGCTGAATTAAAAGTATTTCAGACGAGTCAAGACCGAGCACTAGTAGTGACGGTTCAGAAAGTGTTCTTTGCCCAGCAGAAAATGAAGCCAATCACACGTTTACCTTGAATGACCAAGGCCAAATGTTTTTCAATGTGTAACGCAATATATTTGTTATCATAATTGAAGATATTATTATAAAACATTAGATTTATTTATTACTTTTATGAGCCTTAATTATATATTACAGCTAAAAACACATCACATTGTTTGTAATTCAGTGTACTGACCTCACAAGTATACATAACTTTTCTTCTGCACATATGGGCTTTTTGTGCCTATTATATGGCTTAGAAGTTATGTCATCTCTTATGTGATTCAATACAAAATCAAACAATACTGGTGTTAAGCGAAAGTATTCCCTGAATTTTTCGTCATTGCAGTGCAGATGGCGACGCACTAAAATTTGAAATGCACCCTCTGTAGAACGGTTTCTAAACATCACGGTCTCCTCCAAACGATGGTTTTCGTCTTCCGATGACTCCTCATCTTCCAAATACACTAATAATGCTATGTCTAGATCATCCATTTTCCACCGCTGTACGTCACACCACTTGAGTGAAAACTGACACTAGGAAACCATAGCTTCGTCACCGTTAAGACGGCCGCATAAAGACGCCGCCGCATAACGACATATAACGGCTGCTAGATATCGGCACCGCTTTTTTAGGAAACCAAAGCTTAAGAGCTTCAGCAGTTTCGAATCTAGCCAAGCAAGGAGTTGGAGAACAACAAGTCATGAAAATGACTGGGCATAGCAACACTCACTCTCTAAAGCCTTACTTGCAAATGGATCGACAGCATCACTCCAGAATCGTCGAGCAAATGAGGGGCCAAAACGTATTCGCAGATACCGTATCCTCAACCAGTACGTCCACATCAAACTCTGCCAGTGCAACTAATATATATAATAATTGTGTGTTCAATTATAAGTCTTAGTTTTTTATGTTTCTTGTTAACCATTCATAGTGATGAATAAAATAAAAATAAAGTCTTATTAAATTTGGGGTTAGTTTTTGTTGTCAAAAAAATTTCCACTTATTTATTTTAGCTAACGAGTAAGTTGTCAAAAAACTTTCGGAAATTTTTTGTGTTGCTATGGTAATCATATTAAATACTAAATTCTGATTGGTTCCTCCATAGTGTCATGCAATTTTCAGTTAAATTAGATAAAATGTTCACATCGCAAGTACAGTGCCTTCAGAAATGATGGAAGGTTTTTGAATGGTCATTATTTTGGCGCCATTTATTTTAACTATTTGATGTTGGCTATACGTGCAGTGTTATACAACGTATGAATAATATGTTGGTGGCACTGTAAGTCTATGTCAAGTTCGAGGTTATCAGGTTAGGTTTTCCGTCAGTTTTGACACAGACTGACGCAAAACCTAACCTGCTAACCTCGAATTTGACCTAGACTTACAGTGCCACTAACATATTATTCATAGGTTTGAATTTTCATAGCCGCCCAGGACGTAAAGACTTTTTGAACATCCGTTACATATAAGCTTCACACGGATTTTAGCAACATTCTTGCCAGAAAACATTTCTTTAGCAATCGAGTCGTGAATCGATGGAAACAGTTGAGTTCTAGTGTTGTGCATGCAAACAACACATTTAACTTTAAGTCTTTGTACGACAATAATAACTTACTTTTGTGGATTTTATAATTATCTATTTCGGTTAATTTTATTAATTGATTGTAAATTTTTGTAGTTAACTTTTGCTGTTTTTACAATTATTTTGTTTGATTTAGTAATAATTTTATTAACCGGTTGTTGATTTTGTAGTTAACTTTTTCCTTTTTTACAATGAAGGAAGTAATGGATTCATCCCAAAAAATAGAAATTCAGTTTTCAACAGTTGTTCACGTTTTAGAGTCCCCTGAACCCGAAAAACATGTTTTTGTTTATTGGTTTGTCTAGTCAGTCTGTCTGTGTGGCTGTGTGTGAACAGAATATCTCAAAAACGAAAAGAGGTATAGCGTTGAAACTTCATATATAAGTTTCGTGTACTATCTAGATGCGACAGCAAGCTTTTGAAGAAAATCGCATAACCGGAGGTATGGTGTTTACTCTTGCGATTTATAAGTTTTTTTCGTTTTTCAAAACCGGCTCTAACGATTTTTTTCAAACTTAACATTTATATTACACTTTTAATGTGTATTGATGTGAGATAGGCAATTGAACATTTGAACACCTCTAAAATGGATTCTTTTATTTTTTTCCTTTTTTTATTAACTCCTATTTTAAACACCCAGTATATTATTACATTTTTGAATTCAGCTTAAAATTTTAGAGAAAATTATCTGTCCAACTTGTAATGGCAGCATACCGTATGAATAATGAAATTAATTTAATAATAATATCCAGATATCCAATGGGTATCATGTGATACAACAGTTGTATGTTTTAACTGGTGGCGTTGTGATAGGCAACCAGACTGGTTGTTTACATGAAGTAGAAAAAATAACTTAAATTTATAAGCGGAGATAAATAATCACTTTAAGGGTTAAATTCTTATTAATTGTGAAGAATAATAATTGAATATTTCATACGTAATAGCAATGTAGTATTCTTTACGATCAAATTTGACTGTGGGTCACAAGTATTATTCAAAATAGAATTCAAGATTGTTTGAAGCCATTTAAAGTGGTATTTTACTTCAAAACCAGTAAAAAGTGCAAGTGAGTGTTTGTGGTATGCTGTTGAACTGTCTGTCCACGTAATAAGGGGGTCAAAGAGCTGCAACGAGTTTTTATTTGGTCGTGAAAAATCAAGGAGGTGTTTGCTGACTAGCATCCAGTAGGAGCTGGGATAACACTCAGGTACAAAAGATACTATCAGAAGGTTAGTGTCCATTTCTTCAGTAACATTAAGAAGTATATAGCAAGTTTGGTGTGGCAAGTCATTTAAGTAATTGTAATTATGTATTTAGAAATTAATTTAAAATACTTAATTTTCTATATTCTAATCCTTATAGTGATTCGAGTACTCGATGTCTTTCTATCATTATAATTTGAAATTTATATTTTTGGATTAGGATATTTTAGAAACATAATTTAAATCAAGTTTCGATTCTTAAACATTTGATTAAAATAGTTTGACAATATCTATCTAATTTTTGTTCAATTTTGTGTAGTACCTGACGAGTGTATTTAATTAACGAAGTCAAATAATTATTATATTTTAAAGTAATTAAATCTTCAACTACAATAAAAAGTTGTTAGTTAAACATTTATCCATCCAGCTGGCAACAAGAATTCTCATTGATCATTAAACTGACTAGCCGAGGTATTAAAAAACTAAAATCACATGACAATTCAAAGTGTCAAATTGAGTTATGAGATACGTCAATTTCGATTTATTTGATTACGAAATAAGGTAAGTACTTAAGGGGCTATTCCTGATACTCCTTCTTGTTAATAATAAAAGGGTATATTTGACCTAATATTATTTGTAATAACACCCCGCAAGAAACTTGTTATATTACAAACTAATGCTCCATTTTGTACGGTTTCTATAGCAATTGTATTTTTGAAAATTGTTGACAAATGCTTAAAATTAAAAATCAAATGTTTGTCTAATTATAACGTCACTGTAAAAGAAAGTTGTGTGCGTGTATCACACCAGATTTTTACTTCCTTTTACAATAAAGGAAGTATTGTATTCACCCCAAAAATTCGAAATTGAGGTTTCAGCAGATCTTTACGTTTTAGAGCCCCCTGAACCCAAAAAAAAAATTTTTTTCATTGGTCTGTGTGTCTGTGTGTCTGTCTGTCTGTCTGTGAACAGAATATATTAAAAACGAAAAGAGTTGAATACTTCTAAAATGGGTTTCTTTTGTTTTTTTTTCTATTTTTTTTATTAACTTCTATTTTAAATAGAACATCCCGTATATTATTACATTTTTAAATTCAGCTTAAAATTATAGAGAAAATTTGTTTCTTGAACTAACGCTCTATTTTGTACCGTTTTTGTAGAATTTGTAATTTTTGAAATATGGTGACAAATGCTTAAAAATTTAAAATCAAATTTTTGGCCAATTATAAGATAACTGTAAAAGGAAGTTGTGTGCATGTTTCACACCAGATTTTTTTCTGTGGTTTTTGTAAGTAATTTTGTTTATTTTATGAATTTTATTAAATAGTTGTTTGTGTTGTACTTAACCCATTAATTTTAATTTTCTTTAAACTTTATATTCTGCACACTATATGTATATACAGGGTGTAGAAATGCTTTACGCACCATAGGGATTTCAATGGTAATTTCTTCATATGAAAATATTTGCTTCCCTAATTATTTTAGAGCAAACTTGTGTGGAAGTTTTTTGTAGAGAAAAAAATTCTGTATCCATTTATGAGAGAATTTGTCATTTTACATTTCGGAAAACCAAAAATTTTAAGAAATAAAAAACCATTTTTAGACAAATCAGCGGTGCCTTGAAATTACTAAATCATCTCAAAGCATCAACAAATTAGTTTGCTGTTTATTTGTTTGCATCTGTCAAATGTAACGGCAACCAAATAAACAGCAAACTAATTTGTTGATGCTTTGAGATGATTTAGTAATTTCAAGGCACCGCTGATTTGTCTAAAAATGGTTTTTTATTTCTTAAAATTTTTGGTTTTCCGAAATGTAAAATGACAAATTCTGGCATAAATGGATACAGAATTTTTTTCTCTACAAAAAACTTCCACACAAGTTTGCTCTAAAATAATTAGGGAAGCAAATATTTTCATATGAAGAAATTACCATTGAAATCCCTATGGTGCGTAAAGCATTTCTACACCCTGTCTAAGAGGAAGGTAGCATCGGCACTGCCGCCTACTTTCAATAAATAATAATAATATTTAGTGGCTGAATAAATTGGTAAACAATAGAGCCCAAACAAAAAATATTTGAATTAGTCCAGTCAAATGGTAGAAAATAGGGGAAAGTGTGAGGAAGGGTAAATGTTTTGGCCTTACCTGTTGGCGAAAGTTTTATTTGGTATTTTGCGGCTGGTAAATATCGGCCTAATTGGGCTAACTCGCCGAGAAGGGTCGGGGTTCCAGCTACGCTGAAAGAGAACAACAAAAAAAGAGGGCGCTAGATCCTCGACGTTGTTTTAATCCCTGCGTCGAACCATCACAAGGTGGAGATAATTTCCAGCAGAACAAACAAAATCAAAGTAACGACCAATAAAATCTCACAGCTTTTTTAAAATTTGGTGGGTACTATAGTGCAATATCACAAGCGTGCATGTTTAAATATAAATATAAATGAAAGTTTAGGCAGGTATACGGCGGACAAAACATACACTTAAAAAAACAATTATATTCGGGCGCCGCAGAAGCATGGTCGCAGAGCGGGTTCAACCAATAATACGCCGGTACAGAGCAATGCAAGTATATTGTGGCTAACTAGCACGGTGGTTTTGCTTGGAAAGAAAGCAGAATTTGACACCAGCTTTACAGGTCACCAGATAACAAAATTTTTGGGCAAGTGGACCAAGAAAAACTTCCTGAAAGATATGAATGCAACAAGAGATAACCAATTCAGGCCAGAAAATAGTTTATAATGAATGCATGTAAAATTGCCTAACCAACAGGCTTAACTACCTGTAGCAATGAAACCAGAATAAATTTAATTAGTAAAATAAGGGTAATTACTAGGGGAGTTGCTTACGAAACTGCTCAATAATTATAATTAAATATTTAAAAACTAAAACACAGCTTATCACAGGCTTATCCTAATGCATACAATATTACCAAAAGCCACCTATTAATACTTAGGGATAAAAGTTTACTAATACAGGGGACGCTCCAAAAGTACCGTAACAAAAGTTTTGGTGGAGTTTTAATATTTGGTTTCTATATATTTTTTGGGACGCTGTACACGAATATCAGGTTTGCTAACATTTCATTTATGAAGATTCATTTCATTTATGAAGATTCATTTCATATACAATTTTATATTTACAAAAATGCATAGTTCTAGAGTTACTTTGAAATAAACTGGAAAAATTGTTACCTAGGGTCTGTGAAAACCATCAAAATTCAAAATCATTACGCTTAAAAATGTAGGAGATACTAAGGCGGTTTCATTTTATGTAGGGTTTCCAAGTCCTGGAACCAAAAATGTTTTCGGGACTTACTAGCTAAATTTCAAGTCCCGGGACTAGTCCCGAAGATCCCGAAAATGGTCGCTAAAGAGAAATAGTGTTCATCTGGAAAGCAAATTCCAAAGAAAAACAAGTGTTTTAAGATAAATAATGTATTTTTTATTTAGATATTGGTAGTATCAGTAGTATCCGTATAGTATACATATAGTAAATAAGTGTAGATAACTAAGAAATAAGCTATTTTGACATAAAATAGAATCTTAGAGCTGCAAGGGCATTTAAGCACTCTTCCTCTAATTTCGAACGAATTTTCGTAGAAAAAAATCTTGCCACTGAAAATCCTCTTTAGGATTCCACGCTAGTAGGAATACATTACCTCTCTTCTCAACACAACGCGCAAATAATGCAGAATGTGCACGAGGCATGAGTAATACTCCGGACGCCAGTGAATACCCGTTCTAATTCTCTGATATCGTATACTCGTACACATTTTGACATGGTCCCGGGACTGCGCCTGTGGTGGGTGTAGTTCCGGGACCTGTTACTCTTTGTAGAATCCCGGAAAGGTCCCGGTTCCAAATTTTGGTACTGGAAACCCTAATTTCAAGTGAAATACTATATTCACTAAAATATCATAAGTTGGAAGCTTTTAGAGCATGCCTTTAGTGGTGGGAACAACTCTCTGACTTAAGACTCAGCTATGGATTGTAGTTGGCCCTCATAGAGGGCAGAACTAGTGGTGCTAGCAAATAAAGCAAATATTGTTCTATTTGTAACTACCATACCAACTATAGTTAGCGCGACGATCGTTTTCATCAAGCCACTTCTAAGAATTTAGCTGTCCACTTGCGAAAATAAAGATCCAGGTTTGGGGGCTGTCGGGTTTTACGATCGACCTCAAATTGAAGTACTTACCTGCTATATAAATCGAAAGTGAAACAGCTTCTTGTTTTACAATAGTTATTAGTTATTAGTCACTACATTACACTGGTTGCTATTGTTATTGCTTGCTGATTCTCGCTATTTTCAACAGTAAAATTATAAGATCCTATATACAGTGTGTTTCACTTTACTTTACTTTGTATTTTCTTTGTTTTTGTATGAATCGATTTAAATTTTTTACCTTTTGTACAACTCACCAAGAGGCATCTATTCATGTCTTTGAGCGCAAATGACGTTATTAGCCTGGCCTACTACGATCAAGAACATGGGTCACATTGTCAATATTTTGCATCGCATTAGAGTTACAGCAAAAAGTTATTAGGAAAAGTTGTTTAGAATCTAAAGAGTACCCCACATACCGATTTTCGTTTAATAATTCGAATTTCTAATTTTTATCCATAAATTTGTCAAAGTCCCAAATTTCAACTTTTAATTTGGTATCAAATGGTGCCATGGAGAAACAACATTTTTATTATTGTTGCAAATGTCATTAGCTAAATGACTGAATTACGTTTAACTGTTGCTGAGAAAAGTAGAAATAATTAGAATTACTTGTGAAAATGCAAGATCCAATAGAGAAGTAGCTAGAATATTTAATGCAAGGCATTCAGGGCGCGCACCTATTTATCCTGGAACTGTTTCAAAAATTAATCAAGTTTTTAAATTAACTGGAAATGTTGTTAAGCCCAGACCAAGAAGGATAGGTAGAGAGCATCCTTTGGAGAAAATGATTTTGGCGGCTTATGACGCTAATCCTCGTACTAATATTAAGAGATATGGCATTAATGTAACTATTGCACCATCGAAAATTGGGCCCTGCTTGCATCGTCAGAAACTGAGTGCCAGGATAAATAGGTGCACGCCCTGGATGCCTTCCATTAAATATTCTAGCTACTTCTCTATTGGATCTTGCATTTTCACAAGTAATTCTAATTATTTCTACTTTCTCAGCAACAGTTAAACGGAATTCAGCCATTATTAAAAGCTAATGACGTTTGCAACAATAATAAAAATGTTGTTTCTCCATGGCACCATTTGATACCAAATTAAAAGTTGAAATTTGGGACTTGGACAAATTTATGGATAAAAATTAAAAATTCGAATTATTAAACGAAAATCGGTATCTGGGGTATTATTTTGATTCTAAACTACTTTTCTTAATAACTTTTCGCTGTAACTTTAACGCGATGCAAAATATTGACAATGCGTCCCATGTTCTTGATCGTAGTAGGCCAGGCTAATAACGTCATTTGCGCTCAAGGACATGAATAGATGCATCTTGGTAAGTTGTACAACTGGTAAAAAATTCAAATCGATTCATACAAAAACAAAGAAAATACAGGGGTGCTTCCATGTAAAGTGAAACACACTGTATTTTTATCGGTAAAATTTGTTTCTTTATGAAAACGTTGCCTAGCAAAATTGATGAGAATAAAATTTTTATTAATCAAAAACCCGAACCCGTTAGGGGAAGGGCTTTTGTGCAATTTTCTCGAATCAATTTTGCTTTAAGGCAGCAATGTTTAAGTGTTGAGCAATTAAATTTTATCAAAGAGAATAATGTAAGGTCGAATAATTTTTGATTTTACAAATTCTAGAAATAGAAAACAATGTTTTCCTAGTATCACAGATACAGGGACTCCCCATTTTTTCCATATTCAAGAAGAACGTAATAAATATTTACAATACAATTGGGATAAAAGCATTATTAACTTACGCGTGTGAAATTTGCACAACGAAGCGATAGCCGTCCGACATTTCTTATTATTGTTTTGATAAGTAGAAAATTGACAATTAGAAGAAGTAGTACCAGAAAAGGTGATGTCCAATGAAGACAAAGAATGCGAAGAATTTTACAACTGCAACCACCAGAGAAATGCTGATGGTACCAATAGAAAAGCTTGGGGATTCGAGAAAAAAGGCAATCGCACGGTTTCTTCAATTAGAGAAGCGGTTAGAAGAAAATTAAGTTCTAGGTAAAGAATAAAAAACATTCTTGAAGGAATACTTAGAACTGGGACATATGAAACGCGTTCAACCAGGAGCGAATATACGACAAATCCTACTTCATCCCTCATCAAGCGGTAGTGGAAGGAAGACAGCACAACCACCAAGTTAAGGGTAGTCTTTGATGCTAGTGCGAAGACCACTACTGGACCAGCTAATGACTGCCTGGACCAAGATTGCAACAAGACTTGAAGCAAATTCTCCTAAGGTGGAGGAAACACAAGTTTGTATTTTCAGCAGATATCGAAAAGATGTATCGTCAGATCAAGATAGCCGAAGGAGACCAAGACCTCCAAAGGATAGTATGGCGGTTTTCTCCACACGAGCCTATTCAAGAGTTTAAACTTACCACTGTAACTTATGGAACAACAGCAGCACCATACCTGGCAATCCGTACCCTGTTGCAGCTAGCTGAAGATGAAAGACAAACATACCCAATGGCTGCAGAAGTAGCAACCAAGGACTTCTACGTGGATGATTTAATGTCGGGAACCGACTCCATAGAAGAAGCAACGCATCTCCAAGTAAGTCTAATCAATATGTTAAAAATGGAGGGTTTACCCTTAGAAAATGGGCAAGCAACAGCGCAACGCTTGTTGAAGAATTGCCAGATAACTTATAGGACAAGAACTTACTAGAGATCGATGAAGGGGAAACAAGGAAAACCTTGAGAGTACACTGGAGTCGGAAGTCAGATAATGAAGCCTCTCTCAAAATGATTGGGATAAGTGACATTTCCCGATACTGATCCAAACACTTTTATTCGACGGAAACGGACATTTGACAGTTGAGCGAATTTGTCAGTAATCTATAATGCATTTAGGGCGAATCGTTTTTCCGGGAATTTTTTTACGAATGTTTGTCGTTTTGGCATTCACGAGACAAACTAACCTGATCAAATTTCCTGAACTGAAGGCTAGGAAATTTGTGAAAGCTAGTTTGTCAAAGGACGTTGCCAAAAAAATTATAAATCTTGAGTTTAAAATTGTCTGAGCAAAATCATGAGGCCGAAATACATTTTGTGGACTACAGTAGCCGCTCGGTGGACTAACTACTCGATTAAATAAACAACTCCGTTATATGAACAACTCTCCAGAAGAGTTTCGCCTCTGGCGTGGCTTACACGTTGAGGTACCGTGCTTTTTTGCTTTTCCTCCTGATGAAGCCCCTTACGAAAGTGGGCGAAACGTTGAGTTTTTCGACCTCAATCATGACGCGGTCCAATCACGGAAGTCGTTTGTTATTTAATGACAATTGCTGCGAAAGCCTCCGAAATCAACCAAAATTGTACATTATAGATTCAAAAAAAGCTTACAAGAAAATAAGATTCAGTCAAAGCTAACTAGCTACCTAATAAAGCAAAATCAATTCGTTTTTATACATGTTTATACGAATTATTGTTCATTTATAAAATGTAGCAATAAACCCATTTTTCTACGATCGTGTCAAAATGACAACTTTTTGCACAGTTTCTCGTGTCAAAAGTGACTTTTGTATCACTCTTAATATTAGCGCCAGAGTTACGTCCTTTTTGCATGTTGCCATTGGTGGCGTGTTTTAATACTATATTAAAACTCTCTCTGCCGTAAATTTGAATGTCAACATCTTCTAAAATGTCTAACACAATCTGAAGGAAAAAGTGTCACCGAACTAAGTTTTTATATTTCTGTTACGATCGTAGAAAAGATTGCGTATAATACACGTGTATAAGTGCCATAAAGCACTAGCAACGTTAAAAGCACTCCGAGTTGCGTCGCGCTTTTAAACTCGTCGAACGTGCTTTAAAAGCGTACTTATACACTAGTATCATAATATACTATTAAACTGTACACTCGATGTAGTAAACAGCTCGCTTGTATGCACATAATCACGTAATAGAGCGACTACTGTATTTCTTAATTATCGGTTCATTTTGTATCAGTAGTCACTAGGCAATGAATATAACATTTATACTGACACACAATGACAGTTTAAATTGTGTCTTTGAAATACCATCTTGATTAAAATATCATTTGGTGGCTGTCATGGACACAAGTGATAAAAATAAACTGATAAAATTCAAAGAAAAAAATTTGGTTTTTACCACTATAAAAATGCATGACTAATTGTATTTTGAAAAATAATGGCATGTGACTGGATAATAAGAGATGCAGGAAATAATAATGTAAAAATTAGAATGCAAAGCAAGTTCTCTGTTTTGGCGAAACCTTAAAAATGTATGATTCGACCTCTACAACCAGATGTGATAGAATTTGTTGGCTACCCCACAAATTTGTGTTCTGCATAATCTTATGCATTTAAGTACGCGCTTTCTGTGATATTATAGCTGAACTTTCTGAATAGTAATAGGTAGCCATTTTCATAGCTGAATAAGAAAAATTAGCTTTGTTAAGTCAAATTGGCGTTATTATTGCATGTACTTCATTTAAAATTTGGAATTACGTTTTCAAATACTGTTTTAAGGGAATGAAGCAAAAAGTGTCGTTTTATCGTTGGATGGAAAAAAATCATTTTTGCGAGTAATTTGTTTCCTAAAATAGTTAGAATTTTATTTTGAGATTTGGTCATTCCCTATAATTAGATGTGTGCTTTAACAGAAAATCACGTTTCGATAACGATTTGTATGAATGCATGATTTGGCCGTTTAAAAATAGACCTGTAAAAGCTCGTGAGAAATTGTATTGCTCTTGCTGGTGCACTCGCGATTCAAAATTCTCACTAGCAAATAGTCATGCATTTCTCTCACTTATAATATAATCTACTATTGTACTTTATTTCCAGTTGCATTAGATAAAAATATAGACTGATTTGTACTTTTCCTATTAACAATTAGTTTTTATCGTGAGTTGATCTTTGTTTTTGATTTCTTAACCCATGTGTTTTCCAACAGTTACATAATATTTTATGTAATCGAATAGAGCACTTATCAATCAATTATACAGGTTAATTATTCTTATGATATTTGTAAATCATGCTATAAATACCCGTGTAAATACCCCGGGTATTTACTCCTTAAAATAAATACCTGGGTAATTTACATCACTACTTATGTGATTTTGCAAATTACAATAGAAACAAAGAGGAAATTAAATTATGGCTAATTGTGAGTCGAACTAAACAGTACCTCTTTAATACTATGTTTGAAGACAATATGGGAGTTGAGAAAACCATCTACATTATTATTAATTGCCAGTACGGTATTGGAAGAAATCATAAATCTGGACAATTGAGAATTATATGACCAATTTGTTTTTTAAGGGATTATTTGGAGTTTTAGCTTTTGCCAAGTGAGTATCCTCAGGTTTTTCTATTTTTTGATGTAATCTAAAGTTAATACATTTTTTTTAATTGAATGTGTGCTATTCTTTTTATATAATATGTGTATTGAGGTTTTAAGAAACGATTGTTAAGCCTCTAACTAAACATAATTGGTTTTAAATACCAAGAAAAGCTTATTCGAACACATTTATCAAAATTAAGATACAATTTGTTCCTCTCCCAGTAGGAATGCAACGTCCAGATTGTCTTGCATTATTCTTGTTAAAATTGAATTTCAGCTTAGAACGCGTAGTCTTTGTAGATAAACACCTAGCATTCTCTGGCTTAATGTGCGTTGCAGTTTCCGAACTCGAGCAAGGATTCATGCGATGGCCATGCTCTTTGGTGGCTCATGTTGTTTGAGTACTTTGTAACATGTATACTTAAGCAGATTTGGTCTTTTTGCTGTTTGTGCACCCATGCAGACTAACATTTCGCAAGACATTGTAGCTTGCATTATCCGAGTGAAAGTTGCTCTAAGAACTGAAGGTTGGTGTGGAGCTATTCATATAGTACTCGTGCCAGTTGTTCGGAACGACATAACACTGATTGGTTGTTCCAGTTTCGTGTAGTTCGGATCCGTGCGGTTGAAGTGCAGTGATTGTAAACCCCTGTGAAGTTAGCACCACAACTTAAAAAAATGTTATTTTTTTCAAGAGTTCCCGTTGCACCCCAAAGAGTTCTAGAGTTCCTTGCTATTTTTAAAAATAGTTCTATGTATTAAAGAGAAAAAAATGTGCATCGAAAATTTGGGGTGCTAACTTCACATTTTCCTAGGGCAAATACCACTATAACTCTTTTTCAGTCACACTTATTGAAAAATGTCATTAAACTTTTCGATAGAACTCGCCGGGGTGCTACTAGAACTCTAAAAAAAAAGGATTTTCAAAAAAAAATTTTTTTTATAAATTGGAAATAAATATACTTTTTTTTTATAGTTCCGGTAGTTCTAATGGAAGTTCTAGTAGAACCCCGGTGAGTTCTATCAATAACTCTAATAACATTTTTTGATATGACCCGAAGTAAAGAAGTTACGCCTATTTTTGTGTTAGTATTGTTACAAAACCACAAGTCCTGAAAGCAATTTTTTAAAAGTTCCGGTAGTTCTAATGGGAGTTCTAGTAGCACCCCGGCGAGGTCTATCGATAACTCTAATAACATTTTTTGATATGACCCGAAGTAAAAAAGTTACGCCTATTTTTGTGTTAGTATTGTTACAGAACCACAAGACCTGAAAGCAATTTTTTAAAAGTTCCGGTAGTTCTAATGGGAGTTCTAGTAGCACCCCGGCAAGTTCTATCGATAACTCTAATAACATTTTTTGATATGACTCGAAGTAAAGAAGTTACGCCTATTTTTGTGTTAGTAATGTTACAAAACCACAAGTCCTGAAAGCAATTTTTTAAAAGTTTCGGTAGTTCTAATGGGAGTTCTAGTAGCACCCCGGCAAGTTTTATCGATAACTCTAATAACATTTTTTGATATGACTCGAAGTAAAGAAGTTACGCCTATTTTTGTGTTAGTATTGTTACAAAACCATAAGTCCTGAAAGCAATTTTTTAAAAGTTTCGGTAGTTCTAAGGGGAGTTCTAGTAGCACCCCGGCGAGGTCTATCGATAACTCTAATAACATTTTTTGATATGACCCGAAGTAAAAAAGTTACGCCTATTTTTGTGTTAGTATTGTTACAAAACCACAAGTCCTGAAAGCAATTTTTTAAAAGTTCCGGTAGTTCTAATGGGAGTTCTAGTAGCACCCCGGCGGAGTTCTATCGATAACTCTAATAACATTTTTTGATATGACTCGAAGTAAAGAAGTTACGCCTATTTTTGTATTAGTATTGTTACAAAACCACAAGTCCTGAAAGCAATTTTTTAAAAGTTCCGGTAGTTCTAATGGGAGTTCTAGTAGCACCCCGGCAAGTTCTATCGATAACTCTAATAACATTTTTTGATATGACTCGAAGTAAAGAAGTTACGCCTATTTTTGTGTTAGTATTGTTACAAAACCACAAGTCCTGAAAGCAATTTTTTAAAAGTTTCGGTAGTTCTAATGGGAGTTCTAGTAGCACCCCGGCGAGTTCTATCGATAACTCTCATAACATTTTTTGATAGGACCCGAAGTAAAGAAGTTACGCCTCATTCATAAAAGTAATGCAAAATACGGTACCGTAGAGGTTCAAATAGCATGTAGCAATTCTTACCTGCATCTGATTTTAGAGGTAGTCTTATTAACCTTTTATTGGAGCTTTCACGACCTAAGCTGCTTTCTAGAGGTACTTAGACAAAAATACCCATAACCGTTTCAATTCTAGTTCTATGAAAAAATTTCCTTCGACTTTGCCATAGAACACGCCAAGGTCCCGCAAGAACTTCCGAAGAAGTTTTAAAGAAATTGCTTCTAGGATTTAGTCGTTTTGTAAAAGTCTTAACAGAAAAATAGGGGTAACATTTTTATTGCAAGTCTTACCAAAAAATGTTATTAGAGTGATCGATAGAACACGTCCCGGTGCTACTAGAGCTCCTATTAGCACTACCAGAACTGTAAAAAATTACTTCCAGGTCTTGGTCGTTTTGTAAAAGTGATAACATAAAAAAGCGTAACTTTTTTACTTCGAGTCTTATCAAAAAATGTTATTAGAGTTATCGATAGAACTCGCCGGGGTGCTACTAGAACTCCCATTAAAACTACCAAAACCTTTAAAAAATTCTTTCTCAACTTCGTGGTATTGTAAAAAATATTAACGCAAAAATAGGCGTAACTTCTTTACTTCGAATCCTATCAAAAAATGTTATTAGAGTTATCGATAGAACACGTCCCGGTGCTACTAGAGCTCCTATTAGCACTACCAAAACTGTAAAAAATTACTTCCAGGTCTAGGTCGTTTTGCAAAAGTGCTAACATAAAAAAAGCGTAACTTTTTTACTTCGAATCTTATCAAAAAATGTTATTAGAGTTATCGATAGAACTCGTCGGGGTGCTACTAGAACTCCCATTAAAACTACCAAAACTTTTAAAAAATTGCTTTCACGACTTCGTGGTTTTGTAAAAATACTGGCACAAAAATAGGCGTAACTTCTTTACTTCGGGTTCTATAAAAAAATGTTATTAGAGTTATCGATAGAACGCGTCCCGGTGCTACTAGAACTCCTATTAGAACTAACAGAACTGTAAAAAATTACTTCCAGGTCTAGGTCGTTTTGTAAAAGTGCTAACATAAAAAAAGCGTAACTTGTTTACTTCGAATCTTATCAAAAATGTTATTAGAGTTATCGATAGAACTCGCCGGGGTGCTACTAAAACTCCCATTAGAACTATCGGAACTTTTAAAAAATTGCTTTCAGGACTTCGTGGTTTTGTAAAAATACTGGCACAAAAATAGGCGTAACTTCTTTACTTCGGGTCCTATCAAAAAATGTTATTAGAGTTATCGATAGAACTCGGCGGGCTGCTACTAGAACTCCCATTAGAACTATCGGAACTATAAAAAATTAAAAATATTTTTTTTTAGATTATAAAAATTTTTTTTTTGAAAATATTTTTTTTGTTAGAGTTCTAGTAGCACCCCGGCGAGTTCTATCGAAAAGTGTAATGGAATTTTTCAATAAGTGTGACTGAAAAAGAGTTATAGTGGTATTTGTCCTAGGGAAATGTGAAGTTAGCACCCCAAATTTTCGATGCACATTTTTTTCTCTTAAATACATAGAACTATTTTTAAAAATAGCAAGGAACTCTAGAACTCTTTGCGGTGCAACGGGAACTCTTGAAAAAAATAACATCTTTTGAAGTTGTGGTGCTAACTTCACAGGGGTTGATTGTAATGCTTTAGATCGTGTATGACAGGCGATTTTCCAATATTCTGGATACACATTTGACAGTAATTGACTAAATAAGTAATGTAAGGAATTAAAACAGTTCATGCCAAATTTATCATAAGTATATTTATGCCATTTGCTCCCACAGACTGAGAAGTGATATCTCGAATAATCCTAGCTATGTCCTCTTGAGACACAACAGAAAACAGAATGAGGCAGTATTGTTATTTATGGCATTGTTATTGTAATAATTCATAAAATTTGAATCCGGGTTAGTTGAAAAATGTTGAACTGATTTGATAAAATAGTCATAAATTTGTTCTAACTTAGTCAAGTGTTCGGTAATTTTGGGTTTAGTTTAGCATTGCATATACTAAGCTCTTATAGATCCTTCCAAAGTGTTTTCTTGATACTATTACGAACAAGATAATTTAAATAGGACCTTTTTCCCTACAAATAGCGGCGGTAGTGACGTTTTATAATGATTTGTAGTCATTCCAATGTTCAACATTTTTAGTTCCCTTGATCTTGGCTGCCGTAATTCTAATGACTTTAACCAGTGTGTGAACGTTAAAATGCTAATTTTTCATCGATACCATTTAAATTAAAAATAATGTTTCAATTTAATACTTTGAGATCATGATTGAAATTTTGTAAATTAAAATAGTCTTTAAAGCCTCCATAGGTACGAGTATGTGGTAAGGGTAATAACAATCTTACAAAAAACTAGATGGTTATCTGATACATTATGCAATTCTTTAATGCCAGAATCTATGATTAATTCTATATTAGAGACTAGTATGAGGTCTATTAAAGTTTGCGACAAAAGTGACATGTGCGTGGGACTATTTATTATTTGTTGAAAGCCAAAGGCATCAAAATCGTTTAGAAAGTATTTAACTGTGATCTGGTCAGATCCGAGGAGATTGACATCAAAGTCACCAGTGCAAATCGGGATCATATAAGTCAAGGAACTCACAAATTCATTTAAAAAAATCTCTTATATTCGCCTATTCAGACCTGTATGCTACTCCAACCGCAATGTTTTTCTTATATATTGGATCCATAGCTATTCAAAATTTTCATCTGCCAAAGTAGATTCAGCGAAAGATCTTTATTGAATTTATATTGATAGGACTGTCACTTAACATACGAAGTGTGAATAATTGGAAAAAGTTGTTGTTATTAACGTCCATGATTGAGTATAGTTATGACATAATCACAGGAATGTGGGCAGCGTACTAATTATCTTTCCCTTTTTAAGAAGCGACATACTTTACAGAAACGAATGATGCAATGACAATTTCTTCGAATATACAAAGGTCATTTCTATGAAGAATTTGGTGAGCGCTTTCTATGCTTGGACGAGATGTAATCATTTAGTGCTATCTCAGGTTGATTATGATGACATAGTGTATGGACCATGTCTTGATCCGCAGGATAAAGCCAGGTTATAAAAATAACAAAATCTGTGCGTGTGTCTCATTTCTTAGATAAGAAACTACTATAAAACTTTGTTTAAATTAAAAAACCGTAAATGGTACGGTCAGCAGGAGATCATTACTTTGTGTGAATACTGTAAATCTATATCCTAAAATAATTTTAGTATATGAAACTCCACATTATTGGTATAATAAACTATTATTTTGTAAAGATGTACCATTGTATTCGAAAGTATCTGGAAGTAGTCTTATGGCTGATTTTCGGGATTTTTAAGCTGTATGAATCTGGCTTAAGCAAAATTTAAAATGACAATTTTAGCTGACTGCACGGTGTATACCGTGGCTGACTGACACTGACAGTATTGTGACAAGGTTGCTTTGATATTAAATAAATCTAAGCCATGTTTACAAAGGGTAACACAAACTGTCCCAGATTCTTTTGAATACAATGGTACATAGTTTACGTTTGAGGATTAGGGGCTATGTCAGTGTTCCATTATGCTACTCCGAATTTGTAAAATGCCACTTTGTTTATAATTATGCAAAATGGTATAATGGCTTACCCCAAGACCTCAAATTAACGCCAACTTCCTATGTTCACGAATCAGTAATCTGTTACACCGTGATCAAAATAACTAATGTTTGCCTTTTTTACGTTAAGAATTTTAACTGAATTTGAATATGAACAAGAAACACAATGTAACACTGGATTTAAAAAATTAAATAGAGAATTAAGTAGTAAAGCAGCTTGCAAAATTATTATTATTTAATGACAATCTGTTTTTATTCTAGATGTGAAGATATCAAACTTCCCTGGGCTCACGTATCATTAAAAGAAACGTTCACTCTTAATCACCATTCATTGAGAAGCTATGGAAAATAAGTCTTGTTCTGCAAGAACTACATCATGCACATCACAGTACATGAATAGCAATGAAAGTTTTGATAAGCTATCTATTAAACAAGAAGTCATCGAATTAAAGAATGAAAGTTGTGAAAACAAAACGTTCGACAAAAATAACGTAAATACAGCTTTTAGTGAAGAGAAACCTTATAGTGACTATGTTTGTGAATACGGAACAGCACAGGAACGCAGGTTAGTTCCACATATGAATACTCATATAGAAGAAAAGCTATACAGTTGTTCTATTTGTGAATACAGAACAGCAGTGAAAAGTAGAATATTTACACATATGCAGACCCATACAGGAGAAAAGCCATATAATTGCTCGGTTTGTGAATACAGAACAGTACAGAAAGGTAATTTAGTTACACATATGAAGACCCATACTGCAGAAAAGCCATATAGTTGCTCAATTTGTGAATACAGAACTGCACAGAGAAGTAGTTTAGTTACACATATGAAGACCCATACAGATGATAAGCCATATAATTGCTCAGTTTGTGAATATAGAACAGCACAGAGAAGTAGTTTAGTTACACATGTGAAGGTCCATTCAGGAGAAAAGCCATTCAGTTGCTTGGTTTGTGAATACAGAACAGCACAGAAAAGTAATTTAGTTACACATATGAAGACCCATACAGGAGATAAGCCATATAGGTGCGCAGTTTGTGTATACAGAACTGCACAGAAAAGTAACTTAGTTACACATGTGAAGGTCCATACAAAAGAAAAGCCATACAGTTGCTTGATTTGTGAATACAGAACAGCAGTGAAAAGAAGAATATTTATACATATGCAGACCCATACAGGAGAAAAGCCATATAGTTGCTCGGTTTGTGAATACAGAGCAGCACAGAAAACTAGTTTAGTTACACATGTTAAATCCCATAGAGGAGAAAAGCCATATAATTGCTCGGTTTGTGAATACAGAACAGCACAGAAAGGTAATTTAGTTACACATGTGAAGACCCATACAAGAGATAAGCCATATAGTTGCTCGGTTTGTGAATACACAACAGCACAGAAAAGTAGTTTAGTTACACATGTAAAGACTCATGCAGGAGAAAAGCCATATAATTGCTTGGTTTGTGAATACAGAACAGCACAGAAAGGTAATTTAATTAGGCATATGAAGACCCATACAGGAGATAAACCATACAGTTGCATGCTTTGTGAATACAGAACAGCAGTGAAAAGTCATTTAGTTAGACATATGGGGATTCATACAGGAGAAAAGCCATATAGTTGCTCGGTTTGTGGATACAGAACATCACAGAAGTGTAATTTAGTTACACATGTAAAGAATCATGCTGGAGAAAAGCCATACAGTTGCGTGCTTTGTGAATACAGAGCAGCAGATAAAAGTAATTTAGTTAAACATATGAAGTCCCATACAGGAGAAAAGCCATACAGTTGTTTGGTTTGTGGATACAGAACAGCACATAAGTGTAATTTAGTTAGACATGTGAAGAATCATATAGGAGAAAAGCCATACAGTTGTTCTATTTGTGAATACAGAACAGCAGTGAAAAATAGAATATTTATACATACGCAGACCCATACAGGAGAAAAGCCATATAGTTGCTTGGTTTGTGAATACAGAACAGTACAGAAAGGTAATTTAGTTACACATATGAAAACCCATACAGCAGAAAAGCCATATAGTTGTTCAGTTTGTGAATACAGAACAGCACTGAAAAGTAGTTTAGTTACACATATGAAGACCCATACAGGTGATAAGCCATATAGTTGCTCAGTTTGTGAATACAGAACAGCACAGAAAAGTAGTTTAGTTACACATGTGATGGGCCATACAGGAGAAAAGCCATATAATTGCTCGGTTTGTGAATACAGAACAGCACAGAAAGGTAATTTAGTTCCACATGTGAAGACCCATACAAGAGATAAGCCATATAGTTGCTCGGTTTGTGAATACACAACAGCACAGAAAAGTAGTTTAGTTACACATGTAAAGACTCATGCAGGAGAAAAGCCATATAATTGCTTGGTTTGTGAATACAGAACAGCACAGAAAGGTAATTTAATTAGGCATATGAAGACCCATACAGGAGATAAACCATACAGTTGCATGCTTTGTGAATACAGAACAGCAGTGAAAAGTCATTTAGTTAGACATATAGGGATTCATACAGGAGAAAAGCCATATAGTTGCTCGGTTTGTGGATACAGAACATCACAGAAGTGTAATTTAGTTACACATGTAAAGAATCATGCTGGAGAAAAGCCATACAGTTGCGTGCTTTGTGAATACAGAGCAGCAGATAAAAGTAATTTAGTTAAACATATGAAGTCCCATACAGGAGAAAAGCCATACAGTTGTTTGGTTTGTGGATACAGAACAGCACATAAGTGTAATTTAGTTAGACATGTGAAGAATCATATAGGAGAAAAGCCATACAGTTGTTCTATTTGTGAATACAGAACAGCAGTGAAAAATAGAATATTTATACATACGCAGACCCATACAGGAGAAAAGCCATATAGTTGCTTGGTTTGTGAATACAGAACAGTACAGAAAGGTAATTTAGTTACACATATGAAAACCCATACAGCAGAAAAGCCATATAGTTGTTCAGTTTGTGAATACAGAACAGCACTGAAAAGTAGTTTAGTTACACATATGAAGACCCATACAGGTGATAAGCCATATAGTTGCTCAGTTTGTGAATACAGAACAGCACAGAAAAGTAGTTTAGTTACACATGTGATGGGCCATACAGGAGAAAAGCCATATAGTTGCTCAGTTTGCGAATACAGAACAGCACAGAAAGGTAATTTAATTCCACATATGAGGACACATACAGGAGAAACTCCTTATAGTTGCTCTGTTTGTGAATATAAAGCAACACAAAAAAGACATTTAGTCACACATATGCAGACCCATACAGGAGGAAAGGCATACAGTAGCTCGGTGTATGAATACAAAACAGCACAGGGAAAAATTTAGTTACAGATTTGATGACCTGGGAACATAAAGCAACGCCAATATTACACATGAGCACTGCCTATGAATTCATAAGAGCGCAAAAAAGTACAGTACTAGACAACAACAAAACTTTACACTTATATTACACATTGTAAGTGATACCATTCAATCATATTCGACATAGACTGGCACGAAAAACGTATATAATGACACATCATCCCTATAGCGATTTACTCAGTCAGAATTAAACAACTTAAATTGCCTCAAGAGTTGGCCTAAATTGTTGACCACGACTGTAGTTTAGTTACACATATGAGTTATAATTACGTAGTGTTACATATAAAATTTTGCTTAGGAAATAATCGTATTATTTGTGAATGCAGTCCGGTACAAAAAAGCATTTTACATATTATGTAAACTAGTAAGCTTTATAATAAATTTTAAATACAGGGTTCTCCAAAACATACCAGAAATATTTTAGAAATCAATTGGGTAACTCATTTAGAGTCAATAAGTCTAGGTAAACATATTCTAAACTCAACCGTTGACGAGTTATTCTTGATTTTATCATTTTTCGAACCACCATCACCTAGACCATGAACGCTATTTGTTTTTCACAACAATTGAACGTGGAGAGTGCGGCAGCGCGAGATCGTAAGTGCGACTCAGTCACGCAGGGTGTAGATAAATGTGATTTTTAGTGGTTTAAAGCTGTTTAGATAAAGGAAAGAGTGATAAGAAGTGGTGGTGTAAACAGTATAACTTCTATACTACGCAAAGTTCATAACGGTAGTAGCGTAATAATAGGGTACGTAAGCGATTTAATAAACATCTGATAAGATAAGCCGACAATTTGAATTTGGATCCGCGCACGGGAAGGCCCTGACCCAATTAGCCTAAAGAGGCTGTGTACCAGTTAGACATGTAAAAGACGCGTAATAAATGCAAACCGGTGTTAAAAGAGATAGTCTTAAATAGCAGCGGCGAAATAGAACTAGAAGCTTTCAAACAAAATCAAAAAAAGGACTCAACACAAAAATATAGAGATAGAAGAGGAAAACGAAATTGAGAAACAAGGATGACGTAAAAAAAAATTGCTAAAGGATATGAAAACCTCTTTTACAAAAGAAATTCAAAATTTCTCAGAGTACTTCAAGTGTCACAATAAAGAAGCTGACCTGCGGTTAATTAATTAAAATAATCAATGGCAGTAAAAAATCGCAGATTAACCTCCTTAAAGTACGCACTACACGGAAGCTCTAAAAATTTTAACTTACCGCGCAGGCCGAACTAGCTCAATTTCGGCGGCCTTGGATCGTAGATTCTTATCAACTGTACCACCCTGGAAATGCTTCAAAGACAAAAAAAAAAACAAATGGGCGCCAGAAACCAAATGATTTCGAATAATACCGGGTGGCCATAAATAACTGAGATCCCGGTAGCCATGGAATTAGCTACTTATAAATGTTGGTTAGCATTATATTTCAATTACGATAAGTATTGGTACCTATATAATGTAATAAAATGCAATAAGAGGAGGGGAATGTGCCCCAGATTCTGCAGTTTAGCCTACTACTCGATTATAAAAATATCCTGTTCTAACTCCATAACCTATTGCAATCTGGAATAATTTTTGACAGATATGAATTTTAGTTGTGATGACATTAATGACATTTAGTTTAGTTGGATTCATCACTTTAATAAAGCGGTGTTGATTCCAAAGGTAATGTGATATCAGATATTTATGGCCACCCGGTATAACTAACTACAAGTGACTAGCATTTATTTATTAACGCTAAATAATCTTGCAGTCTATAATGGTAATTCAATATTAAATAATTAGAATAATTTGGTCATAAAGAATGTAATAATGATAGAAATGTGCAAATTAATTGAAGGTTCCGACACGCACCAAGATCAAGAACCCCTTTCAGGTTATTAAATTAATTGTAACCACAAATAAATCGAGTGATATGCATATCGCTGCCATTTAAAAAAACCTTTCTGTTAAGGCTATTGAAGGCAAAAAACGTGATTGCTCCTTTTACAAAGGTTTGATTACACATATAAATTGTAGCTTTCAATATTAATTGTAATTAAGTATACGCATTTAAACTTCAAATATTAAAACTGATTGAACTTATGCGTCTAAACTTTACATGTTAGTAATAACGGAAAGTATAAATTTAAATTTTAAATACTGATAGTTATGGAATGTACGAATTTAAATTTCATGTATTGAAGATAATTTAATATAATATTAATACCGGAATAGCCAGTCCGAATCGGCTTGAAAGCATGGAGACCATCCACTTTTAATGCGGTATTCACCACAAAAGTAACACTAACCTCGAACCTCCGACGCCCATAAGTTGCTGACAGGCAAATGCTGGCCGGGGGTTGCTATACCCTGTGGTTAAAGGCACCTTGGATGCACCCGTAATTGAAGCAGAGCCACTCCCAAATTGCAGAAGCCAGGTAGGACATTAGCCGGTGTTGCAAATTAAGTCAGGTAAAACTGCCAATTAAGAGCTAAAAAAACATAATTAATACGAGAATAGCAAGCAGAAAATCTCAATCTTACCTGAATCAAAACCATCAGCCCTTCAAAAATTAATCGTCGTGGCGTAATAAAGCACGAACGGGACCTTTTAGAAACAAGTTGCTTCGTCGAGGTGCAGGAAAAAAACCTAGAGCATTCGGCCACTAACGAAAAACAGCTGAACGCTGCGACCTCGCGATAAGCACTTGAAGTTTTTCTAATTTCCAGAATCTGTACGAAATGAGCGAACTAATAAATTGAAATAATTCTAAATACAATGGATTATAATTCAAATAAAAATATACAGGTTAGATCAGACATAATTGTTAAAATGGAGAAAACAATTAAGCGGCACGAAAAATGGTTTCACAAGGACTAGGGAAAAACAAGCCACAAGCTTTAAGACAACTACTTAAGAGTAACAAGGAGGTAGCGACCGCACAGGCTGAAATTACAGAACGCTGGAAGGAGTACTTTGAAGACCTTATGACAGAGGATGGGATGGAGGAAGAAAAAAACGTGCAAACGGCAGAGAGTCATGTGGAAGCCAACCAAATTAGCTACGAAGAATCACACGGTGCCGTAAGAAAATTGAAGCTAGGTAAAGCAGCCAGCTGTGATGGTGTAACCCCCGAAATGTCAAAGTACTTAGGAAAGGACGGATGGTGTGGAATAGCAAAAAGATCCCCAAGGACAGCAGAGCGTGCAGCAACTACCGAGGGATCTCACTGCTCAGTATACCCAGTAAATTATACGAAAGTATACTAGAGAAACGGCTGAGATCCGAACTAGAGCGAAGCCTGGAAGAAGATCAGTGTGAATTTAGACAGGGGAGGGATGCCCAAGACCTGATCTTTGTAGTGAGACGGCTGATAGAGAAAACGATTCAATACAATGAAAAATTATACCTGGTATTTATAGACTTAGAAAACGCATTCGATAAAATCCAGAGAGAAGAAATTTGGATAGTCCTAAAGAAAAGAAACATTAGCAACGATTTAATTCAGGCCGTAAATAACTTTTATAATACAACCAGAAACTGCGTGAGAACAGGAAACATTTAGTCGAAAGAGTTTGTAACCAAGATAGGAGTCAGACAAAGAGGTAACTTGAGTCCAGTTTTGTTTCTGGCTGTAATGGACGATGCGATGAAAGAATGCAACCAGAAAACGAAGAAATACCAGATAGGATATCAAAGATTGCAGCCAATGTTTATGGGAGGAATAGCCTTTGCGGACGACGTGGTTATAGTTTCTAGAACGGAAGAAGCGATGCAGCATGACTTGGAAGTTTGGAAGAGGTTTTAAAAAAATTCTAGTGGTGGCTAAACAGGAAGTACGGACTAAAGTAAAGAATGGCAATAAATATGTGGAACAGGTCAACTCGTTTAAATACCTAGGAGCCACCATTGAAAACATCGGCAAAATTGACAGCGAGCCAAACAACTGAATTGGAGCCACCGAGAGAATGTTTTACGCACTAAATAAAGGACTATTCAGAAACAGGCAAATCTCGAAAAAAACCAAATTGAAAGTACATAAAACCATGTACATTCCCACACTAACATACAGCAGTGAGTCTTGGGTGCTAAACGAGAAGAGCAAATGCAGATTACAACTTGCCGAAATGAAGGAGAATAGAGGGAACAAGTAGAAAATAATCAACTGAGATGGCTAGGTCATATTTGTAGAATGGGCGTGGGTGGATTACCAAAAATAGTGTGGGAGGCCAAAGAAAGGAAAAGAAGAGCGAAGGGTAGGCAGCGTGTTTCTTGGACAGACCAAGTGAAACAAGTGATAAAGAAGAGGGGACTGGAATGGAAGCAAGTTGCTGACCTTACACAGGATCGAAAAGCTTGGAGAAAATGGTACAACGCCACCTAAATGGACCAACCCCTACACCTAACGGTAAAAACGGGGAAGATTAAGTTAGTAAGAAGGTTAACAATTGAACATTATTGTTGACAAATACTATAATTTGTTACGGTTTAAAACGGGTTTTACGACACCGCGCCAGCTCATACAAAAACTACACGGCCGGCCCGGACGATATTTTACATAATCGGGACAGACTCACCTAGGCCGCTGCCCAACCCGCAACAAGACATGCCGGTTAAACATCAGTGTAGCGAGGGAGGGTTTTTTACGAAATTACCTACGGGCAACGGCCAAAGGGACGATAAACATTGATAAAATTGGATAGGGCGCCACCCGGTTTCATGACATAAACGAAAATACAAGGATAGACCCCGAGTAAAACCGGGAAAATCAAATAAGCCTACCTTCTAGCTTACCACCTTGGCGAAACCTGAAGCTTAACGGGAGTCGAATATAGTAGCAGCCTCGTGAACTTTAGCACTGCGGCGACGAGCACAACCGACTTACCTGCAACGCTTAAACACCCAGGCTTCACCTTACATCAATCTTGACACAGTGACTAAGTCGCCCTGTAAACAAGCATGCACAAATACAAGGGATAATCACAAGTCCGATACGAAAACAGATCTATTAGGCCACACTCATGGCCAAACATTGCAGCGGTGCCGACGTGGTCAGCATTAGTGATGGGACTATTCGAATGCAAATTACTACAGTATTCGATTCTTGCAAGATCTCGAATGCATTCGATTCTTTTGAGTGTATTCGAATGCTTCGAATCGAATACTAAATCGGTGTTTGTAAATCTCGCCGGGCGTGATCTCGATTCCGATCCGAATGCTGAATTCGGCGTGATCTCGATTCTTATCCGAATGCTGAATTCGAATGCATCGGCGCTTGACCGCGGTTGGTACTCGGATTCGCACTAGAATCGTTTCAGTTTTAGCTAGCACAGCTCTGCGTATCACAGGAGTTGAAAGAATGCCCGCCGCGGCAAACTCGCTCCGAAAGCAACTATATAAATGCACAGAGAACTGCCCGTTGCCATTCCGAAAGTTTCGACTTTATATAGACATTACATATAAGTATTTTGATTTCCATAGAAGGCAGGAATGGAATCAACTCTCAAACGCCGTTTTTTTTTATCTAGGTCTCACTTGAATAGTTGGTGCTGAAATGTTTCTAGTTAAATATAGACTACAGAATTAAATATAAAATTAAAATATTACCACACAGACTGAAGATTGCACACTGAAACGATATAACACCACCAAAATCATAAAAGCAACTAAATCTACTAAAAATGTAAACAGATAATCGAAGGGAAAGAGAAACAAACGCTGGGGTCGTCTTAATAATTTATTTTAAAGAAATACATATAGACCCGTAACAACAATAAAAACAACTATTTTATAAACAGTCCTTTTCACATATTCATTTTCGGTACTATAAATTTAACATATAAGAATTTCAAAACAAATACACGTTATTAATAGGGTAAGTTGAACCTCCTACAATCAAAAGAATTTTTTATTTTTACTTTGTGCACGTACAGCGTCTCATTATCTCTAGTGTTGAATGTCGCTCAGCAGAGGTCACACCTCACCACTTCCCCAGTACGAGAGCGAGCACACAACTCGAATCTGAATTCGAGTCCGATTTTGCATTCGATTCTCAAAATTGCTTGCATTCGATTCTCAAAACATTCGATTCTCAAAAGTATTCGAATGCGATAAATTCAATTCTGAAAAGTATTCGATTCTGTCCATCACTAGTCAGCATATACAACAATCTTGCAATATACAAGGATAAAACCTAAAAGAAATAAAGCCCAGCTGGAGACGCCTTATCTAACAAATATTACTGACGCCTATACGAGTAATTCAACGTATAATCTGCGTCGCCGACTGGCAGCAAAACATGAACGGAATGAGTGTACAACGTCTTAATTAGGCGGCGGACGGAGAGTATGCTTAATTTAATATATTTAAACGGCCGGTTGGCGACAAAACATGATTCACAGATCGGGCCAAGCTTGTAACACAAAGGCTAAATTTGTAAGTGAGTGTACGACGCCTTGATTAGGTGGCGGACGGCAAATATGCTTAATTTAATACATTTAAACGGCCGGTTGGCGGCAAAACATGATTCAAAGATCGGGCCGAGCTTGTAACACAGAGTACATTTGTACAAATATAGGAGCGCACAATACCTTCGATTTAGCGGATTGGCATCGATGCGTAAGCGTTGTTGCAGTAGGCGAACGGCAAATATAGCTACGACTGTCGTTCGACGTGATGTGGGTGGAAACCTGCGACGTCCAATGAGTCCCCTAATTACTCGGGAAGAAATGTGCAACGCCAGCTTGGCGAACACAAAAATCTGCTAGGCCCTTATATAGCTCGCTCGGGAGAATGGATCCTGGACCAGGAGTCGGAATAATTAGCCCTACAGGCCTCCTGCATTATTTAATGAGCAACATAAGCAATCGATACGGACATCACAAAACAACACCCAGACGCACAACCTCCTACTTGCACAGCTGCCGAAAACCGTCTCCAATAAACAATGTCAATTTTTGTCAAATAAACCGCCCCGCACCCGAACGAACGGGCGCGGGACGGAAACACAATCCCGCTATATCGACTGTACTAGCTGGCGGACCGAGACTGACTAATCGTTAACAAACGCTCAACCGAGATTTGTGCCCAAACGCGCTGTCTGTGACATGCAGGTGTATCCAATGAGAACGCAGTAAGCCTCGCGTGGCAACGGCAGGCGAGGCAGCCTGAATACGAAAGAATGCGATGGAACGAATGCTTCTCTGTCGCACTCGCAGGGCCTTGTTTTAAATTTACTGCAGAAAAACACTCCAACAGCCAGCTGCAACTACGATGGCGTAGAGTTTAGAGCGGTACGGAGTTGCGTGAGTGACAACTTTAGAATTTTAGGTGCAATTATCTGAAGGGTTATACGGTAAAATATGACTGAAACGGAACCTGTATACAGGCAGACTTGACAACTTTGTACTAAAACTGCTCCAAATGGTCACGTACCTATTGAGATTAAAAATGGCCTGACTTATTGTTTTCAGTATACTATCAAATTATTAAAAGTTAAATAGTGTATTAAAAAGTTTGTTAACATCTTTAACTATAATGCTTGTAATGCAACATGTAAGTGCATGTAATTTATTTTAATTTTCAATATCCAGTTCGTTCATACAGTACATAAATAGAACAGTTGTACGAATGACTGGTAGCAGCTATTAAGGAAACCAAATGGGTTTCTATTGGAAATAACAGATATCAAAATAACATTGAAAGGAATTCACGTAAAATTACGTTGAGGGTTGAATTTCCTTAATTGTAACCCTATAATAATTGAAAGTTTGAATTAGCAGTAGTAAAATAGCTTTCTCTGCAATCAAACGTGATAAGTATCACAATTATTATTTTGAATATAAAAGTCAATGTTATTAAACTTGTTTGACATTGTATTATCTATTAAAAATAATAGAATACAATTTATAACGTAAAGCCAGTACTAAGTGTCTACTTCTGTACTGGATTGGAAGTCCATTAGAAATAATAGAATTGTGGGGAGCTACAACGAGCTTTGAGGTAAATTGGAACAACCAGGGGCGCAGCGAGAACGAGCATAGAGTCTAAATTCAGGTACCAAAGAAACAAATGTGAAGGTCAGTGAACATTCTATAAAGTTTTAGAAGAATCATTTTGAATGCGAGTTTGGTGCGGTATTTCGTAGAAAGAACCCGGTTTTATTATAACTAATATTGTAATTAGAAATTAAGTTTAAATACTTATTTCTCTAAATTATTGGTGATTCGGGTGCTCAACGTGTTTCAACATTTGTATTTGAAAATTGAACATTTCGGTTAGTAGGTTAATTTTAGTATCATATTGTAACGCTAGCTTCCGCATAAATTATAAACAAACATTAAAAATGTATTAAATTTATGCATCGCTCATCCAAGCGTTATCACGGACTAAAGTACGTTTTTTTCCTATAAAAATTTTCAAGGTCAAGATAAAATTGGCAATACTGCTTTTTTTTAAATTATTAGAAAATTTATTTTCGTCAGGTTTTTATGTCAACAACTTGTGTCATTTTGACATTTAAAATTAAATTGTCAGCTTTTCTTTTTTGAAAGTGAAAACGCGTAAAAACGGAATCCTTTAAAGTTAATTGTAAAAAAGCATTTCTGAAGTGTGCAAAGGAACTGTTGGATCTGCAGCCTAATATACCAGAAGAAGACGTTTATGAAAAATTAGCAAGAGTTTTTGAAGTACATAGAACTTAAATGCCAGATTTTAAATTTTCCACCATTTTTTAGTTCTAAAAAGTTACTAAAACAAATTCTACCAACAAATTATCTTTTAAATGAATCCAAGTTATGCCAACATAAACCCTAAATTCTTTGACCTTGAAAATTTTTATAGGAAAAAAACGTACTTTACATCATGCCAGCGCTCGAAGAAGAGATAAACGAACTCGGGCCCGCTTTGCGCAAAGACACGAAGAATCAATCCTCGCGCCGCCTCCCACGTAAAGATGCCTGAAGTGGCTGCTTTGATATCCCGGCGCGAAGCATATAAAAGCAGTTTTTCCGCGACCAGTTCACGGCACCTGACACTTGAGACTTGAGTTTTATCCCAACTTGAGATTACCTGCCCTGCCCCGTCATGATTGTGCCCAGTCCTATCTTAGAGAATCTTCCTGAGTCTTCGGACTTACCTTATCCCAAGCTTCTCTCTCGAAATCAGACTGAGGCGGCGACTCGTAATTATTGCCCGTGTTCTGGTTTATGCTACTAAACCCATAATAAGAACCCGCATTGCAATCCTCCCCGCAATAAGCTCAAAACTATCGAATTCCAGAATTTCTACGCAGCCCAACTACAAGGTCCGCTAAAATATCTATTAATCACTGTAACTGCAGGCATACACCTACCTGAAGGCCCCACGAGACCTGAAGAGCCGTCTTCACAAAGCAGGAACGTCCAGCCTGCCTGAACATTCACCGCCAGGCAAATTTCTTCGCGGGCGGCTTAAGGTCAACAGCCCGTAGCCGGATGAATCAAGGCGAGAGAAACGCGGCCAAATTCCGCCTTCGCGGCACTCCGGCGGGCACGCGGCGAACTCCCATTAGGCCCGAGAGCATTCTCAGTTGGGCCTCCAGGTGTAGTAATTGCATACAGTAGCTTAATTGTACCTGTAATTCCATATATATAATACACATATATTGCTAGTAGGGCCCCGGAACGCCCGAAAACATTACGGCGCCGACATAGGCTCACATAGAGTATAACGCGTCTCGTGAGCATGCGTGAGAATTCGAACTCCGCCTTTAGAAGCGAATTTTAAACTTGACCACTTCCCCATTGGGCGGACGACGCCGCCGCGCTTGCGCACAGCTTACCATTATACATTGAAGAGTTGGTTGCCTGTCCCACTTCCTTCGTGAGTTTTCCACTCATAGCCGCTAGCAATATAGTAAGTATTAGATATACAGTGAATTTATTTTAATGGTTAACATAGCAGTTTCGTTTCTATGCCTGCATTTAATCATACAGGTCACTTCCATAGTTACCAATGAAATTAATAGATTAGAGCATTTATTTTATTTTATCCTATTATGTTATTATGACAATAACTCCTTCGCAACGAGTTGCGTTAAGATGCATTTAACAACACTAGTGTTGTTAAGAAAAATAACATAACGATACTTTATTAGCATTAATCACATGTTGACAGCACTGAAATGTATTGTCAGTCTATGTCAAATTCGATGTTAGTAGGTTAGGTTTTGTTTGTTATTTGACACAAACTGACGCAAAAGTTAACCTGAAAATCTCAAATTTAACATAACCTGACAGTGCTACCACCAATACAGTATTGAGTTTTTATTTTACTAGTGATACCACCATTCGCTGTTGTGTCATTAATAACAATTTTTCCTATTTTTCCAAGATTAGTATTTTAGGATAAAATAAACTGTGTTACGATATACGTAACGTTATTCGCTTTCTACATTACTCGAGAATTTTAAAGAACTCGCTCCTAACGTCGCTCGTTCATTCAAACTATTCTCTTGTAATGTAAAAACCTTGATAACGTTACTTGTATCGTAAATTACTATTATTTTATCCTATTATGTTATTATGATAATAACTCCTTCGCAACGAGTTGCGTTAAGATGCATTTAACAACACTAGTGTTGTTAAGAAAAATAACATAACGATAGTTTATTAGCATTAATCACATGTTGACAGCACTGAAATGTATTGTCAGTCTATGTCAAATTCGATGTTAGTAGGTTAGGTTTTGTTTGTTATTTGACACAACCTGACGCAAAAGTTAACCTGAAAATCTCAAATTTAACATAACCTGACAGTGCTACCACCAATACAGTATTGAGTTTTTATTTTACTAGTGATACCACCACTCGCTGTTGTGTCATTGATAACCATTTTTTCTATTTTTTCAAGATTAGTATTTTAGGATAAAATAAACCGTGTTACGATATACGTAACGTTATTCGCTTTCTACATTACTCGAGAATTTTAAAGAACTCGCTCCTAACGTCGCTCGTTCATTCAAACTATTCTCTTGTAATGTAAAAACCTTGATAACGTTACTTGTATCGTAAATTACTATTACGAGTTAACATACTAATTTGAATTAGGTACTTGCTAATAAGAAACTTTAATTTTGTTAGCGAAATGCAGGTAGGCAACTAAAAAGTAGATACGTAGGAACAACTTGTGTGTTGTATCTTTCCTTCAGTGGTATACTTAGGATAACTTTTAATTGTCTGTTTGACAAGTAATAATTCCTATGTTAACTCGTAAAATACACGCTCTAATGTATTGGTCTCATTTGTAACTATGGAAATGACCTGAAACGAAACGCTTATGTTAACTATTAAAATAAATTCCCTGTATGTGTAATTCTAGCCCGGCCACGACAAACAGAACTGAGAATTCGAGGTTAACCCGCCGAACCATTAGAACTACTAATTAGGTCAGTTGTCGTCCAAACCAGTGCGTTCCGAAAACAAGACAGGAAATTCGTTCAACAACCGATCGAGTACGCCCGCAAAACACTAGCGTGAGGGAGGTTGCAGCGACTTCCAGGAAGAACGAAACGTGACGCTCCAGGCGAAATTGTTATTTTTTTATAATATACATTTTATTTAACATTTAAGTAAATATTGATTTTGTACCTATAGCTAAACAAAATATATCGATCTAAGGTAATTATCTGGTGTTTGTTTGCTAATCAAATATTAGTTTGAGAGGACGAATCTCTCCCATTTGAGCTAACCTGAGGTAGTAATTTTGAAGGGGGTACAACGTCACAATATAATTTTATTATTTGTGTGGTGGGAATGCTTTAGCAGCCCAAGAATACAGAAAAAGGTATCCTAAGAGAAGATTATCTACGCGTGAAGTTTTGACTAATGTATATCGACAGTTAAGAGAGCACAGGGCATCTCAATCGAGGTATGCAGCTGGCCAAGGTAGTGTTCGTATAACCGTAAACAATGAGGAGCAAATTCATAATTAGAAGATCGCACATTATATGTGCGGTACCACTCTAAACCGCCTTCCACACAATGAATCAGCGAATGTTGACAAAAAAACACATAAATCATATACTTATTATGGAATCACATTTATATCAAAAAGGTGGCCAGCAACATGCAGTGATGTTAAGCTGACGTTTCTTTGCACTTCAATACATCGTACTGACTAAGTTAAATTTAAATACCTGTTCTTAAACGAAGCTGCCTTTAACAGGGGTTGCCTTAAATGAGGGCTTGACTGCTTTGGGCTGTTAGGGTACAGACGTTGTAAGTTCGATGCTGGGAAAACCACACTAATGGGATTGCTTGATGGCGTTTAAACAAATTTCGAAATTATCCGTAAAATAATTTGGCCGCCAGCCATTGTAGGCGAAATGTAATGCTTCTTTTTTTCGGAATAGCATTCTCCACACTTTTGAATGTCTATCCTACACAGCACATAACCAAAATAGAACTTAGATGTCTCTCCGTTCAATATTAATTTGGGGCCGATGGCACAGCGGAACCTCTGGGCAAAGATGCAAAAACTCATTTAAGATTTTGTAACTTTCGAAAAAGATTTCCACAAAATACTAACCTACATCGTAAAAGAATGCTGCACTTGCACATTAAACGCAATAGTTTGGTGGGCCACCGCCTCCGCCCTTGCCCCCCCCCCCCTCAAGTTACTCCTATGGCTGTGATTGTCCAGATACTCCATGTTCAGGTTCGGGTAATTCGGGTTCGGGAGTTCGGGTAAATAAAAAGACAATGCCAGTAGTGTCAACAGGTGATATTGAAATATTTAGCTACGATAGTGAAAGACGAGAAATTTGAAATCTTGATAAACAAAGTGCAATTTGTACCGGACTTGACTACGAATCTTTTATCAGTAAGCCAATTGATTAAAAATAACAACAGAGTTGTTTTCAATGAAAATGGTTCAAAAATGTACAATATTAACATTTTAGTTGCAACAGCTGATTTGTATGGTAAGGTTTATAAGCTAAATATTGATAAAACGCACGGAAAGCGTGAGCAGTAATTTCAAGAGAGTTGTGGCATAGGTTATTTGGTCATTTCAAGTACAAATCTTTAGAACAAATGAAAGGTGATATAGCTCAGGGTATATGGAATATGCAGAAAATTACAACAACAAAACAATATGTCCGATTTGCTGTGAAGGAAAACAAACCAGATTACCGTTACACAAGGGTAACAGAGCAAAAGCAATAATGGAAGTTGTACATGCAGATTTGTATGGACCCATGGAAAACAATTCATTAGGGGGCTCTAAATATTTCTTATTATTTGAAGACAATTTTAGTCGCATGGCTTTTGTTTATTTCTTAAAAAGTAAAGACGAAACATTTGAATGCTTCAAAGAGTTTAAACATTTTGCAGAACATCAAAGGGATGTAAAAATTAAAGCTTTTAGAACAGATAACGGAGGAGAATTTTGCAGAACTGAATTTGAAGTGTTTTTGAAGAAAAGTGGAATAGTATGTCAAAAGATAATTTCTTACACATCAGAGCAAAATGGCATGCTGGAACGTATGCACCGGACCATAGTTGAAAAGATGTTTACTTTTTGATGCAAAACTTGAAAACACCTTCTGGGCAGAAGCAGTAAATACGGCAGTATATTAACGAAATAGGTCGAAAGTTACAGGTCTAACTAAAACTCCTTTTGAAATTTGGTCATCAAAGAAACCAGATGTCAGCAATTTATGCATTTTCGGTAATGAAGTGATGGTACACATACCCAAAGAAAAGCGTAGAAAATGGAACAAAAAGGCAATTAAAATGCGTTTAGTGGGCTACAGTAAAAATGTAATAGGATATAATTTTTTATGTTCTACGACGAAAACAAACGAGACGTTATGATCAGTAGAGACATAATAGCTATTGAAAAAAGTCATCTTCAAGAAGAAGTTATCTCAGTGGATCAAGTAGTGGATGGAGGTCAGGAAGACAAGATCCTCGATCAGAACAATGAAGAAAATAACAATTCAGATGAAGATCACAGCGAAGATACATCTTACGAAAAAAACGGTAATTCCTAGAAGGTCGGAAAGGCAAAAAATTCCAAAGGAGTTTGAGGACTACATGACATACTTGTGAGTGGGAAGCAATTTGGACGGCGTGCCATCAACGGTATCGGAAGCTTTGTCGGAACCAGACCGTCAGAAATGGAAAACAGCGATGTTGGAGGAAATTCAGTCTTTTGAAGAGAACGAGACCTGGAAGTTAGTGAACTCACCAACAGCGGCAACCGTAGTGGACTGTAAATGGGTGTACAAAGTGAAGTGCAATAGTGAAGGTAAAATAAATTATCGTGCCAGATTAGTAACGAAAGGTTTTACACAGAAAGAAGGTGTCGATTAAACAGAAACTTTTTCACCAGTGGTAAAGCATTCTACATTGAGACTATTAATGACATTAGCAGTAAAATAGATTTAAAGATATAGATGTAAAAACAGCCTTCTTTAACGGTTTTTTTAGAGGAAAACGTATTCATGCAACAACCCGAGGGTTTTATACAGAAAGGAAAAGAAACTGAAGTTTACAAGTTGAAAAGGGCAGTTTACGGTTTGAAACAATCAAGTAGAGCCTGGAATAAAAGAGTAGATAAGGTTTTGATAAATTTAGGATATAATAAATCAAAATTTGAACCTTATTTGTATATTAAAAGAAAAGGTAATTTGTTAACAATAGTAGAACTATACGTTGACGATTTTTTAATATTCTCTAACGATCACAGTATAAGGAAGTTTTTAAAAGAACAGTTGAATTCAAGTTTAAAATCGAAGATTTAGGAGAAGCTAAATAATTTTAAGGAAGTTCTTATGTTGAATCTGTTTTCGATTCTTCTCAGTTTGTCGGAAACTTTTCGGATGTATGGTATTACGGCCGTGGTTGTCAGCTCTATTTTCTCATCCTCTACCGGTGTCGTATTTCTGTCCACCTCTTTTAGGGTTTGGTTTAGAGTTATTTTTGGGTAGCCATTAGCTTGCAGCATTTATGTGATTATTTTTTTCGTAGAGATTTCGACCAATCAGAAGGCTAGATTTAGTTAAGTTATCTTGTATAATTTCGATTATACAAAATCGCTGACGCGGTCGGACTATTTAACCTGTCAAACTGACACTCTTTTATTATTGTGCAACAAGTTATCGACATATAACCCGATAATACCGAAGTACTTATAGTATTACTTCTGATTATACCACTCATAATGCATAAGATCCATATACAGACTGCGTCTTAATAAGTGAAAACACCGTGGTGTTATCGTTTTGGTGTTTTCAATTTTGCAATCAACTGTCATTGTCAATGTCATGGCCTTTCCAACTCTTCAAAGTTTTTAAAGATACTAATGAATACGGCCTGGTGAATTGTTTGACAAACGTCACTGACAAACAATTAAGTAGGCCGTGCGTATGAATATCGATCGTGCTGTTTGCCGTAACCATATTGTTAAAACAAAATTGTTTGTTTGTCAACAATAACAAATATTGTTGCAAAAAACTTTTTCCAACAATAAATGTTATTAAAATGAGCCAAAAAGACAGATTTGGTCAAAGTTCCCTAGCTTCGATTGATAATACCATTGAAAAAACGAAGCCCAAAAATACGGTGAAGTCGGAAAAATTCGTGTGGAAGCAATTCCAAGAATTTTGTGCCAAACGAGGATATACTCTAAATGGAGAGACATCAAATGAAGAGTTGTGGAAGATTCTGAAGGACTGGGGCTTTAATATGCGAAGAACAGACGGCACCGATTATAAAAAGGAGTCATAAAGACAATTTGGAACGTTAGTGCTAAAATGCTGTAACAGTTATATTTTAACCAATATGATCGCACAATCGATCCGTTTATACATGTAGAGCTTCAAGCCGCCAGGAACTCCAGAAACGCTAAAAGACGGCAGCTTCAAGCGGTACCAGGTAAACGAAAAATGAGCTCAGTGGCATTAACGAAAGCAGAAATTCAGAAAATCGCCAGCGCAATGGACGAGAACACTTCCACTAGATTCCAAAAGAATTCTTTTCAAATTGCCTCGTTTGAATTGGCTTGGCGTGGCAATGAAGCGGCATTTTGTCAAATCGATTACTTCAAGGAAGAGCAAAATAATGACGGTACCAGTACGGGACTGTTTGAATATAATCCTATTTTTTCTAAGACAGCTCAAGGGGGAGCTCAGAAGACTGCTGCAAGTAAGTGGCTGACTGAAAATAAAGAAAATCCAAATTTGAGTCCTGTGAGCCTAATAAAAAACCTGCTATCAAAAAGAACTAACAGTATGTTTTTAAGAGTAAATCAAAATTAGGGAGGTACATCAAACTGTATTTGGTACAAAAATTCTCCCGTTGGGATTAACGAGATAGGCAAATGGACGAAATTAGGAACAAACAAGAAGAAAATAACGAACCATTTTAACCGGTCTTCTGCAGTAAGCACTGCTAGCGCTGGATCAAGTGTACAAGAAATAATAAAAATAACAGGTCATACTACACCAAACTCCATTCAGCCATATCTTCAAATTAACCAGGACCATCACCTGAAGATACTGTCTCAAATGAGACAAAATAATGAAAGTTGTCCACCGACCAGTTCCATCGGCGTAACATCTGCTACAAAAACTGACGTAACTGAAAATCAGAATCTAGCTAGTGTTATAAACTACAATAATTGTAATTTTACTTTTAACTACTGTAATTGCAATAAATAATGTAAATTGTAATAAATAAATTTTTAGTGCAATTTTCTTATTGAATTCATGGTATAATCTAATTGAATACGCACTCGACGACTTTATAAATTATCAAATACTTTTGTTTACAAACTCAACGGGTTGCCTTCGGCTAGTGGTGTTTCTAAGCAACCCGTTTCGTGAGAAAACAAAAGTATTTTTGATAATTCACAGTCGTCTCGTCCTCGTATGGGTTGGATATCAATGCATTTAATACTTTTCTTTTTGTTTAAAATAGCAATTATATAAAATATCCTAACTTTATTGATTTGGTTGAATATTTTGTACTGCAAACAGAGCCAAGTTGTGGGCTTAATACCACTTCAATAGATACTGTCTGAACCTAACTTCACCCGGTGACCAAAACATCGCTTCCAACTTCAGCCCGTGACTAATAGGCGCTTTAGTCACAGGTTATGAAAGCATGATTAATATTTCACTTAGCGACATGTATGTTAGTACGTTATGCCAGTATAGTTACAGGACTATCAAACATTGTTTTGTATGTTCAAACTATGATATCCAAAAAACAATTAAATTTAAAGATATTAAGTAAAATATCAGAGGAATGCTCATCAAACGGCTTTTCAAAAATACAAAAATATGCAGGGTGTTCTATAAAAAAATCGAGATGACTGAATTTGCAAATTTTAAGCACCCTGTATAGTATTAACGCCCACAACCACTATTTTACTCTCAAAAGATGATTCACGAAAAACACAATTTTTTGATAACGTTTTTTTTCTGTTATTTAAAGCAGCTCCCTGAAATTCAGCATTGCTTTGCATAAATACAGGGTCCGGCAACATAACTTCCTTTTTTGAAATGCGCTCCATTCAGGCTGTAGGAGTCGTAGCGGGCTTGGAGTAGTCTCACTTGACAGACGTGCTTCTAAAGTTTTGTTTTATTTTATGTCAGTCGTCATCATGCGTTGGAAGAGTGAGAAGCGTGCGTTTGCCGTCGAAGTCTACTTTTCGAACTGATGTTCTGTAGTCGCAACCCAGCGCGCCTTCCGAAATCGCTTCAATGTAGCCCCGTTGCGCCCTGTTCCTGACCGGAAATCAATTATTACATGGGTCAGTGTGTTCAGACAAACCGGGAGTGTGACAAGACGAAGAACTGGAGTCCCTCGGCCAATGAGATCACTTGAGAGGCCCATCTCAATAAGAGGCGATTTGGAGTGGCCAGCCCGCTCCCCCGATTTGTCCCCATACGATTTTTGTTTGTGGAGTTTTTTAAAATCCCGAGTTTATGTCAACCGTCCGAGGACCCTACAAGACCTAAAGGCCAACATCCGGGCAGAAATTTCCAACATACCCGTTGGTATGCTGGTAAGGGTAATGAGAAACGCCAGAAATCGACTTATTTAGTGTATGGGCTATGGGGGGTGTCACCTACCTGATATGATTTTTAAAACTATGTAAAACAAAACTAGATGTCTACCTACATTACAAAAAAAAAATAAAAATCTGATTCACAAAATGAGTTTTATTGCGTTTTGAAAAAAAGAAGTTATGTTGCCGGACCCTGTACGTTTATATTTGCGAAACAACTAACTCATACAATTTTATTTTAAAATGAGTAGCATTTCGGTAGGTTCTTCCGGGATCGTCGATTTAAACTTGTCGTTTCAGTGATCACGCTGTCAACCTCTTCAGAAGTTTTCTAAAGACCACATTTTGTCTTTGTATGACTTGATACACTTTACCTTTTTTCTCCAACCACACGGATAAGACGCCATATTGTCGAATAATTTTGTATAAAAAGTAAGCCATTTTGGGATGTTCACCAATTCCCTTGGCAACTGTACACTTTTCGATTCATATTTGCACTAGTACAAAAATGGACGCAAGATAGGGTTTTACATGTTAAATTTTAAATAAAAAACAAACGCTTAGTGATTGTTTATTTGAGCCATGACAGTTCTACAATATAACCTACAATGTTTGATTCTAAATAATAAGTCATATTACCGAATTTATGAGTAGCTGGAGAAAAAAATGTATGTTTCATTCGCACAAAAAATGCGTTTTCGGGACGCGTCTTACTTGTCCCGAAATCATGCATTTTTTTGTACTAATGAAACAAATAACTATTTATATATGTTCATAGTATTGAACACTACATTCTTGTAGTCTTCTATAGTTAGCTCCCTCTTAATGATGTTTTTCTGTAAACCCTTTGCCATTTTACTAAATTCGTTTTCCACGTCCACAATGTATGCATTAGCCCCTGTTTCAACGAATTTCCTGAAGAACCTGACAGCATGGTTAGTGAAACGTCATTATGGATAAGGACTGTGCAATCCTGTATTCAACGACTACCATTTTGAGGCAAATGTAGGTAATTCCATTTAAAAAAAAGTTTGGTTTGCCAAGTTTTTTGAGTCACCCTCTATAAAAAAAATATTTTAGTAATGTGCACCACCCTCGTACCTACAAAATTTATTACATAAACAAATTTTATGCAAATTTCGTACAGTATTTTGTTTTCTCCTTGTCTTCAAGATAAAAAATACTTTTTTTAAAGTGTCTCATTCCTCTATTCTTTTCATGCTTGAAATCATTTTCGCCATTCAACAGCATAGCAAGCCTTACCTTGACGGGGACCAATCTCCATTTTCTTGCTCTTAATAGATTTTTATTACTGCTTCATTGACTATATCGCTTACGGGCTTCTGTTGTGTACTCTTATCTTCCAGTTTAGTTAGCGTCACTTTATAGTATGTTAAAGTAGAATAAAAATACATTATTTTGTATCGAGTGAATTTATTATGTTGGTTTCGTGCGCTGATGTTTGTTTCAGTGTCTTTTTTACAAGTTTCCTGTTATTTGATATTCTGCTCTTTCCTGGTCATAGTTTTATACTTTTAGATTATTTTCCTCTAAAGCTTTTATAAATCTTTAATTTAACTTTCCTGTTCAGCTGTCTACTTTATTCTGCTTTGTATTTTATGTTGTTAATCTATATTCCTGAGTAGGTATTTAATTTGGCAATCACATCAAATGTGTTTGAGAATTTTTAGGGCCTGCACAGTGCTCTTGTTTGTCTGTTGACCTTTCATGTACTTAGTCTTACTTTCATTTATGCATCTTTCCTTTGCTTTATTTTCAAAATATTTGAACGGTTCAGTCAACTTACCTTTTGTTCTTGTGATTAGCAATATATCGCTTGCATAATTATGCAGTTGTCTGCTTTTTTATCTTGCCTTTACTGTTTATTTTTCAAATACTACTATCCAGTACAATGTTCAGCAGTGTTGTTTATCTTTATCTTTATCAATGTATGCAGTGCAGTAAAGTCTTAATAAAGCAAACTAATGAAGGATGGTGGTATTCACGTTTGCAAGGAGTTTACTGAAGTAAACAAAACACTGCTGGAGTCTGTGATTTGAATTTGACACAATTCGTATTTAGCGGTTGTTAATTACATTAATATCTAATTTATTACAATAAATGTTCAAACAAGTCCCCATTAACTGCTAAACCATACGTTAACCTATCATAAAATTGTCGTCTAACATTAGCTTGTTGGTACTGTGATAATCCTGTTACATTCCTCTGTTATACGGTGTTGAAATTCTTCGAGATTTTCGAATGGTCATCCAGAATAAATTGTAGATTTTAAATGTCCCCAAAGAAAAAAATCATTGGGGGACAAATCTGGTGACCAGGCTGCCCAGTTAATGGTCCAATTACTTTATCCGCAAAACTGTTTACAAATTCACGTACAATTTGACTTTTGTGTGCAGGACAGCCGGCTATTTGGAAAAAAAAACTTCTTGACCGTCTCTAGCAATGTCATATATTGCCTTCCCAATTCTTTCTTCTAGTAGTTATAAAAAACGATAGCCAGTTAAATTCTCCTCAAAAAAAAAAGTTCCAACAATACAATGACCAAGGATACCAGCCCACACATTTACCTTTCTCGGATATTGAGTTCTAGTATGTAATAAGATATGTGGATTCCTTGTTGCTCCTACCCTAAAGTTTAGTGTGTTTGGTTCATCGTCTAACTTAAAAGTACATTCATCTGTAAAACAAATATTACTTTAAAAATGTCTGTCTGCATTGGCTTTCCCCATCATTTGCAAACAAAATTCGCTTCTCCGTTCTCGTTTCCTGTACGTCAATGTCAAATTCGAAGTTAGCAGGTTAGGATTTGCGTCATTTTGTGTCAAAACTGACGGAAAATCTAACCTGATAACCTCGAATTTGACATTGACGTACAGTGTCACCAACATATTATTCATAAGTTGAATTTCCACAGCCCGCTGAGGAACAGTTTTTTTTTGGATCTCTCGATACTTCCCATGTAAAATATGATATGATAATAGTATTTTTCCACGACCGGGAGTAGAATTTCGTTTCTATAGCATCAAAATTGTGACAGAAGTAGAACATTTGCTTCCTAGAGACTAAATAAGACAAAAATTTTCCTAGGGAGTTTTCATTATGACTGACACAACAATTATGCCAAATTCGAGGTTATCAGGTTAGGTTTTGCGTCAGTTTTGACACAAACTGACGCAAAAACTAACCTGCTAACCTGGAATTTGACATATTTGAGCTCTTGTCATAATGACTTACAGTGCCACCAACTTTAAAATTTACCATAGGTTACTAATTTTAAAATAATTGTAACTTTTTTTTAGTTTATTGATACATTTACAATCTGTTACTAAAAGGAACATTTAGTAAATAGTTTGACAATATATGACATGAAGGAAGTTTTCCAATAAAAATTTCCTTAAAACTAGTACGCAGACAGTTTGGTTGATAACACTAGAACATTAAACAAAACTGTTTGGGAGGTCCATCGGTTTGAAAATTGTAACTAAAATGTCAATAAATGACGTTTAAAAAAACGTTTTTTTCGTTTTTAATCTTCCTGCAACCTGAAAAAAATAGTATATGCAACTCGGAGAGAATGCTATTTTGCTTCAGTGCAATTTCTCTCCCTTATTGCATAATCTACTATTTTTTCTCCAACCACACGAATAAGACGCCATATTGTAGGATAATTTTGCACAAAAAGTAAGTCATTTCGGGATGTTCACCAGTTACCTTGGCAACTGTACACTTTTCGATTCATATTTGCACTAGTACAAAAATGGAAACAAGATAGGGTGTTTTACATGGTAAATTTTATACAAAACACAAACGCTTCGTCAATATTCGGCAATCGCCGTTGTTGTTGTTTATTTTCCCCGTATAGTGATTGTTTATTTGAGCAATGACAGTTCTACAATATAACCTACAATGTTTGATTCTAAATAATAAGTCATATTATCGAACTTATGAGTAGTTGGAGAAAAAATTGTATGTTTCATTCGCACAAAAAATGCGTTTTCAGTACGCGTAAGACTCGCTGGACTCCGCTGCGCGTCGTCCGGCGATGTCTTACTTGTCCGAAAATTATGCATTTTTTGTAGTAATGAAACAAATAACTATTGGAAACATTATTTTATGCAATAAAATGTTTTATTGTTACAAATTTATTATTTCACTCCATATATGTATTAAAAACAAAAAGCTGTAAAGAACATGGATTCCTTATAATGAATTTTACATCCCCATTTATTATCTACTTTATTTTTGTTTTTAGGTTTGTATATTTGTGAGCAATTTTTGTATTTTTAGAGAAATGTACCTACCTATTTACTTATACATTAATTCATTTCATATTTTCTACATTCTCATGCAGGCCAATTTTTTATAAAAATTCATTGATTTTTTATTAAGGACTTTTTGAGTAACAGGTTATATTCAAAATACTTTTGTGATATCCCATTCCATAGAATTTCTTTTGTTATATTTTTTTAATTTATTTTGTTCACTTCTTATTAGAAGCCATACTGATTTAAGACAAATATATTTTCGAAGATATTTTACTTTTTTGTTATGCCTATCTAATCTAGATGGTGCCTAAATTAGCAATTTAAAATTTGTTTAAAATAGTGTTTTTGAAAGAATATTTTCAGAAATGAAGCCTATATTGACCACCATTACATTCGAAGACATAAAATTTGAGTAGTTAGACAAGAAGAAACAAAAAGAGAAGTCTACATGTTTCAGAACACAGGTTTTCAATATGTTTGGCAATCAAGGTACAGTATTCTATAATAAAATTACTACCAGAAAGTGATTCACACTCATACAATTACTTAATGATTTCAAACCAGATTTTTATTCATGAAACAGATTCAGACAGTTTTGGAAATATAAATATTTTCCAATTCTTCAAAGTGTCCTCTAAAAGTTGTTTTAGAAACATTTCATCATAGTCCTGATACAAAATATGAATGTTCTTGGATTATTTATAATCAGGGTTGGCAACACAAAATATTCCACGTTTCTTTCCAGCACACAACAGTTGCAACTGGATCTGTGCTTGGAGCTTTGCAGCCATTTGGTTGTTCTTAATATAATTTTTCAATGATTTATTCCTTGCTGGGCATTTCACTTGGACTACAAACTCTGAAGTAATAGCATCTGCTGAAGCTGCAAATATTCGATGAGACGGCAACATTAACAAGCCACAATCTTTCAATTTTATTTTCAATTGATTTTCTAATGTCTTTATGACTTCCTTCTCCAAATGCCTGCCCCTCTGCATAAACTTTGTATCCTTCACTTTATATGCACCTATTATTGTTTCCACCAGAGTACATTCAGCCACTTTGCAGTGTGCAAATTCATGTAGCTTTGAGGCAGTAACACGTCCAAACCTGAATTCATGCCAAAGTGGAGAAACGGATTGTCCTCTTGTACGTATTTCTACTTCTTTGCGCAGCTGCAAATTCATCTGCTCTGTAGAAAATGAGAAGAAGTCTTCGAATTCCACTCCTCCCAGTGCATGAAAGCGAAATAAAAGTTTATAAATGGACAATCTGGTAAACTTGTCCTGCTCCTCATCAGATGCATATTTGAGAAACTGTCCTGCTACTTGTTCTCTTAATCCAATTTCAACAATTTAATCTCTGAAGATTGAACTGCCAGCAGAAGTACTCTGTACTTGTGAGATGTACCAACTGTTGATAATCGTGGTTTTAGCCAGTAAGAAGTTATTTCAGTTGGTGAAGATTCTTCACTTCTTCGGTGCACCCACATCAAAAATGCAAGTGCATGCTTACAACCACCTACAAACCAATAATAGATATAAAATAGCTGCTAATGATTTTCCACACAATCAATTACCTGATGAAGCAGCACAATCATTGCAGACAACATCCAAAACTTTCTCTTCTGTCTCATCAACAATAAGTTGAACAGAATAATTTTTGGACCCAACTCTGTGCTCTGGGCATACTTTGCACTGTAAAGTGCACAAAGGGCCCTCTCTTTGCAACTCCACATACCCAATGGCATTATCACCGTATGCCTCAGGAGGAGCCCTGTGAAAGATATTCATTTCAGATATGAGAAATAAGAATATGACTTTCCAAATTATGATTTGAAGTTAACACAACAAAAAACTGTTCTTTAAATGATATGAAAACTATCGGAAATTGACTTATTTTTGGAGAAATATTAGGAGTAATTTCAACATAGAAACCGAAGTGTTTAAGTACTTACGCTGTTGCTTTTACATTTCGAAATTCAGGTGCATTGAAACGATCGTCGTTCTTTATGAATTCCATCACCATGAACATGTCTAAGGATGGTAAATTGTTTGATGAAGCTTTCACAAACCCGTCTGACGGCATTTTATGATTGCAAAACACAAATGAAGACAATAATTCTCGCTGAAATCGAAAATACAAGTCCAACTATATCACAATAACCACGCTGCAAATATAAACAAACTGTCATTGATATCAGTTCTGACTTCACTACTCTCGCGACCAATCAGGGTGCGTTTCGACTTCTATTTGAATTTATCGATTTTAACTTACTTTCAATTTCATATTATTTAAAAAATAAATAGAATTGTTGCTTTGCAATGAGTTCAGACTTAATTGTTTATATTTTACTATATGATTACAATGAAATCTCATTGATTTATTCCTAATGAAAACACCGAATTATTTAATAGAGTTCCAGTTTCCAATCGTTCAACGGTTGTGTGGCTTGGGACCGGCCATCGATTTTTAAGCTTTAATTTTAAACTTGTCAACAAAAGGTAAAAATTGCTCACACTCTCGATGTTTTCCATGGCACTACTGATTTTTGTAAAAGGGATAAATGTTTAGTATTTTTTTCTCTACAAAAAGTTTAAATGCCATTTTGCTGTAAATTTAACAGGGGAGCCCATAATCTATAATGAAGAATACACCGGTGAAATCAGTATGGTGCGTTTCACAAGTCAGCAGTGTGCATTGGCTTGTTTCGATAATAAACTAGCTACTATAGGAGTTCCACATGCCCACCTTCATTTCTACACTAGACTGACATCTTAGTTCGAAGAGACGTAGAAGGCCATGCAACTGTACCTACTCTGCCATTTTATCTCTCATTGTTACTTTGTGGTGGCGGTGGCGCTCCGTCGTGCATTAACCATAAATTGAGCCTATTATTCATATGCGTATCTTCTAACAATACGGGCAAAGTATTGACCAAAAAGTTATAATAAACTAAACCTGTTCGAGGATTCAGGAAAAAAACTGGACCTATCGGACAGCCAAACATTTAAAGAATACCGATGTTAGTGTCGCGATTCCACAGTCGCCTGGGGATTTCCATTAATCCAAACTTGATTATTATAGAAAGTTGTTACACCTCATCGCTAAAAAGAATAGTCCTAGCAAAGTTAGGGTTGTCAGGACGTTTTCTAATAAACCATTTGGGAAAACGCAATCCATGTTTTACAATCAAGGCTTGTGCTCGTTGAATGTGGTACAGATACATTGCTCATGATTAATTTTTCGTAAGTACAAGTGGAGCGCTGATGCCAAAAAGTCTTACACTGATGCCCAAATTATCTTTAATTTTTCGTAATATATGCTTTTCCGTTTCTGTGGTTAAAACGGACCTAAGTAGACCCTAGTAGACGAAGTAAAAGACCTCGCTAATAATTTATATTAAGAAAGTCGGAAAATTTCAGAACACATTTTTTAACATCCTGTATAATTAAGGATATCGTATTGTTTTAATTTTCCATTTATTTACATGTGGTATTATACTGTAGGATTGGTTTGTATGCATTCTATTATTTTAATTATTACTATGGTACAGGGTGCTTCCTAAGTTGGGTGCGTAACTTTTGGAGGTACATCCATTGTAACATAAAAACCAGCTAAAAACTGTTCTACAAATTCTGCTTCAAATTAATATTATAATAACCTTCTATATGTACTACATACTTACACCGGAGTTGTGTATATACTTACATGTCCACTACATGCGGGGAGTGCTACTTCTAATGAAAAAAAACCTACAAGTTCTGACATCTTTATTGCATATAACAGTGAGTTACTACATATTTTAATACGTGTATAAGGCACATTTGTTCAACTCTGTCTACAGACATATTTTTATTTATTGCTCTATCTACAGAAATATCTGCTTTGATAGTCACTTTCATAAAACACAAGCTAGATGTCCCGAAACCTACATGTTCCTCATGCTAAATGCAAGCGGATGCAGTGGTTGTAATAGTATATGATATTAAATTTCAATAAGACATCGTACGCCTTAATCTCTGGAGAGTTATTTGATCTTTGTGTTTATCTTGCTAGCTTAGTGAACATAAAACTACAATGCTGCATCTAGTAAATTGTTCTTTTAAACCTGATGATATCTTTAACACTATGTGGCACATCCAAGCCCTTGATTATATCATGAAATTGATAAGGATACTTGACTGCACCACTCTGATGTATGAATTTGCGCACAGCGTCCCGGCTTAGCTCTGTCAGCGATGGCATGGTAGGTATACTTTGAAGATCCATAAGAATTAGTGGGTTGCAAAGTCGCCTCTCTAAGACAGCTCTTCGTTCTGAATTGGGATGATGAGCTGGACGTCTATAGCAGGTGAACAAATGGTCTTTCACCAGGTGAGGTATGGATAATAACCCCATCGTGTCTAAAACTTGAGTGTTGACGAAATGAACAACATTATCATGGAATAGTTTCGCTCCGACATCGAGTCCACCTCGAATGTTTTGAACTCACCCATGGGCAGGAGCAGCATGGCAAGAGGGAACTGGAGGGCACCGTCTCTGTGCACGCTGACTGCCGTTGTGTAATTGCTGCCATATATCATTGTTTCCAGCTCGTCGCCAAATCCAAAAAGCTCATGCAAGAGCTCGAAGCTGTGGAAGCAGACTTCAACCCCCAAACTGAAGATAGTGCCCAGCAGAAACAGCCGATACTTCCGCTCAATCTTTCTTTTATCCATGTTAATTATGAGAGAGGTCAAAAAGGTACAGTTGGGCATCTTGCAAGCAAAGACCTCGCCCAAGCTAAACCTACCCATGAGCTTAAAGCCAATTTCTGATTTCAGCATTAAAAGCACACATTCTATCCAGTGCTGGGCGTCATATTGGCACTGATTACAAAAAAACACCAGGAAGTCCGGAAATGCTCTGTAAAGCAAGCGGTGATTGACTTTAGCCCAATACAATTTAAACAATTCAGGATCGTTATATTCCAACAATAAAATATGCTCAGTGTTGCGATAATCGCCAAAATCGAAATTAACATCATCGTAAGTGACAAAATGCATCATCGCTGTGGCAATATTAAAGTTCCGCCCTATCAAGGCCTCGTCAAGTGGGGTTGCGCCGGAATAAGATTCCATGGAAGCACTCGCTCCATAGCGAAGTAGCATGCAAACTATTTCTAGGTCTTCAATGGTAACTGCATAATGCAGAGGAGTGCGATTTAAGCAATCCTTCAAATTTGGGTTGGCACCTCTCTTTAGCAGTGCAAGGGCAATGTTGGGGATGCGGCGGCTTATTGCAAAATGCAAAGCCGAGTTCCCTCCACATGTGGTGTTCGGATCACTCCCTGCCTGGAGGAGGCACAATATGATGCTGTCAGCTGCGCTCTTCTGCAGGGCCATGAGCAAAGGCGTGCCCCAGTTCAGCGCAATGCAGTTTATGGAGTTGGTGGACTTTTGCAACAGCTGATTTACAGTCTCAAAGCTGAAAAAGGGTTAGGGTATAAAATAGAAATTTTGGAGTAGGTAAATTGAAGCTAAAAGGTTTCAGGAAAACTGCCAGACCTGTTTTCCACAATAGCTTGATGGAGTTTGCAGTAGCTACTCCTATCCCGGATGCACATTCTTAATATTGAATTTTTTGTGATCGTTGATTCTACGAATGACAATAGTAATTTATGTCGAAATCTATAAATAATTCTATATATTCTATAAAGTTTTGTTAATTTACTTACATTTTCCCTTAATTACTCAGATAAAGGCAGCGCAGTGGTACACTATTGTTAGGAAAAGTAGAATACAAAACTAAAAACAATTGTAACCACACTTCTGTTTGACCTTAGTCACCTTGACAGCAGGACAAAATTTCTACAGCGTGGTGTAACCCCTAACGAATTATTAGTATACTATTTTTCTATGCTTTTTTACTTCCTTTTACAATAAAGGAAGTATTGGATTCACCCCAAAAATTCGAAATTGAGTTTTCAACAGATGTTCACGTTTTAGAGTCCCCTGAACCCAAAAAACATATTTTTTTTATTGGTCTGTCTGTCTGTGTGTGTGTGTGTCTGTGTATGTGTCTGTGAACAGAATATCTCAAAAACGAAAAGATTATGGCGTTAAAAATTTATACCTATATAAGTTTTGTGTACTATGTAGATGAGACAGCAAGCTTTAGAAAATCGCATAACCGGAAGTAGGTGTTTACTCTTGTGATTTTTCAGTTTTTTTCGATTTTTTCAAAAACGGCTATAACAATTTTTTTTAAACTTTACATTTTTACTACATTTTTAATGTGTATTGATGTGAAATAGGTGATTTTCCAGTTGAATACTTCTAATGAGAGTTTCTTTTTTTTCAATTTTTTTTATTAACTTCTATTTTAAATAAAACAACCGATATATTATTACATTTTTGAATTCACCTTAAAATTCTAGAGAAAATTTGTCTCTTCAACTAACGCTCTATTTTGTACGGTTTTTGTAGAATTTGTAATTTTTGAAAATTATTGACAAATGGTTAAAAATTAAAAATGAAATTTTTTACTAATTATAAGATCACTGTAAAAGAAAGTTGTGTGAGTGTATCACACCAGATTTTTTCACTCCATTTCATATTGCGCAAGCCTGCAGTACGGCTGAGTGGTGTTGAATATCTCACGGCACATGCAAAATTAAGCTCTAGCCTGCTTGGCTAGTACTTGGATGGGTGAATATCTGGAGAGCGGGCGTAGGTCCGGTTGCAGAAAGCAATGTTAAGTCTGGTGTTAGCTAACGTCGCGTCAAAGTGAACAAAATCACATCAAATTTTGTTTACTAATGTATTAGTTACCATAAGCATTTGAGATTTGATTCGTTTTTGTTCACTTTGACGTCGCGTTAGCTAACACCAGACTTAACATTGCTTTCTGCAACCGGCCCTAGTGTCCTAGCTTAGACAGGCTCCACTACCTTATGTACCGAATTTAAAAATGCACACACCTTCAGCAGCTCGGTGCGCCCGGCACTCCGACACTGTGTAAACGGTATAAGGGGTTACAGATTATGTATGTATTGTTATGGTACCTTCTTGAGATTGATAATTAGCAATAAAAAGTACAAGAGGGGTTTTATGAATTAAAAGTACCATATAAACATTTGAGATTTGTTTAACGAATGGAAGATTGGATACAGGTACTGTTAAATTGTGAATAGTTTATTAAAGAGTTCGAGCATATAAGTTGATTTAGTTGGGATAATTGTTTGGTAACATCAAAGCTTAGATCTTAATTTGCATTGACTGACAAACGGAATAAATAAAGTGAAAGCCAAAGTCAAATGATTATCTGAATAAGTCAATTGTGAAATGTTATTAGTAATTAACGTATTTAGAAGGGTAACCCAGTCTTAACATTCGAGCATATTTTTATGGTAATTTATGTGAGAAATGTTAAGACAGTTACTCCTCAAAATGAGTTCATTAGTTTATTGTTCATTGAGGCGAAACAATAATTTTTAATCAATAATAATTACTAAAAACTGCTAAATCGAAATCGAACTATCATGAATATGTGTGATATTGCTATAGTGCATGCATGTTAAATGAGTGGATGCATGTTAAATGTATCTTAACATTCGAGGACGCGATCATGTTAAACACTGTTTAACATTTCAATGAACTATAAAATAATCAGTGTTGGGTAGTAACTAAGTAAAAGTAACTCGTTACTGGTAACTAGCTACTTTTCAGTAACTTAATAGTAACTTAATTACTTTTGTGTTTTCAGTAATTGTAACTATAACACGTTACAATTATTTAGTAACTTAAGTAACTGAATATGACAAGTTACATTTTTATGCTACAAATGTAAAATATTTTAAAATGTTCGTTCTTTAATGCGTAATATTTAAGAAATTATACCTGAAGCTGAAGAATTTGTGAAAATTTCGAATGCTTTAGTATGCAAATGCTAATACCGACCACAGGAATACCTTCTTGTACTTGGTCGATCATAAATAATATTTGATGGATCCTATTTGGGTGGTGACAGCTTTTTCCAGTAATCTTTAATCCTTTAACAACTAGAAGCTGTCTGAGCAGGTATGTGGATGACTGAAAAGTACATTTCTAACGCATGTGCGCAGGTTGGGGGTGTCTAATTCAGGCGAAAATGCATTTACCGTCTCTATATTTCAATAATTACGAAACAATATTTTAACAAAAAATTGAAATAAGTAACCGAATACGCGATGTAGCTGCTATAGAATACTGTAGTTTAAATTTAAACTACATGAAATAATAACAGATTCATTCATTTTCAAGTTAGGTCTATAATGTATAATGGTTATTTATATTTTACAGTACAGTAAACATTGCACTTCCATAATTTGACCAAAATGACTTAAAAAGAAATTTTTGTCAACTAGGTACACGAAAAAACTGCATGTTCAACACATTGAAAAAGTAATTCTTCCATGCTCACGTAAAACTTTTACATTCGCTGAAAAACTCTCACTTTTCTTAACTTGTAGAACAATCTACTATTAATTCACGGGTGATTTAAGAACAACTTGCTAGCATATAAACATATAAACAGTTATTTATGGTTGCTACTATAGACATAATAATAATAATGCCAGTTTAAAATGACAAAATTGAAGACAAAACTATTAATCGAGTTATTCAACAATAACCGTAACGGCATAACTGGAGACTTGAATTGCCGCATTTATATTTTTATGACGCTCAACGGCTTAAAAGACACAAAACGCTGTTACATTATTAGAAAATGAAGTAAAAAATCGTGCTTCTACTTCATCAGTTCGTTCACTTTCCAGTCCACAAAATAATGATGGAGACAAAGGAAAACACCATTTTTTTCCCTTCAAAACAGTAAAATATGGACGAAACTGAAACATATATGAAGTGCTATTCATCTAATTTAACAACTTTACATAAATTTTCAACGATTAGGGATATATTTATTAAATATAATACTGCCCTCCCTTCCAGTGCTCCAGCAGAACGATTCTTCAGCACTGCAAAAGACATTCTCCACTTCAAACGTACAAAATTAACTCATAAAAATTTTGAAATGCAGTTATTATTAAAAACCAATAAATTTTATACATAAGCAATCAGACAAAGTAGAACTAGGAATCTAATTTACTAGTAACAAAGTTTATTCAATTCTGAAGAAGATTTTAGTGTTACTGTAGCAAAATTTGGAGAATTTTTAGTTAAGATTATGGACATACTTCCGGGACCGAAACATCCAGCCACAAAATTTTACGAAGCTAGAAAGAAGAAAGGCTTTAAACGACGACAAGGAGACTTTAAAGTATCGAATCCAGAAAGAACTTCAAAAAGAAACAGCGAAAGAAGGAAGCAGGAATACGATTACCAACTAGCCCAATATTACTTCTACAACAGAAGAAGAAAAGCGGTACAATTAGTTTATAATAACGGAAAGTCTAAAATTTGTAATATAGATTTAAATGATGTTCATAACTTTTTTAAAACTAGATTCGAAGAAAAAAATTATAATTGTAAAACAGAATATACTTCTAATTTAGGTAATTTGGAAAAATTGTCTGTCGAAAGCAATTATGTCCCAGCGATATCATTAGGTGATATTCAGTGGGCAGTTTCACGAATTAAAGTAGACACCTCTCCTGGCCCTGATAAAATTATTATGCGTTCCATAAAAAATAATTCCAAAATTCTTTCTATTATAGCAAAAATTGCCACATTAATGATACAAAAAAATTTTGTTCCAAAATTATTCAAATTAGCACGTACGGTATTAATATTCAAAGGTGGTGATGAAAAAGACATTAATAACTGGCGTCCCATAACAATTTGTTCTCTTCTTAGAAGAATAATAGAAAAAGTTTTAGATAGACAAATTAGAGATTATGTTGTTATTAATAAAAATCAGAGAGGATTCATGCATTTACCTGGTTGCTTAATTAATAACAAAATTCTAGAAAATATTCTACATAAATCTAAAAGCGAAAGAGGTACAGTTTCTCTAGTGTTTTTAGATATTATGAAAGCATATGATTCAATTGGACACGATCATTTAACAAATGTAATAAGATCTTCTGAAATTCCATCAAAATTACAAGATTTAATTATAAATCTTCAAATGGACAATGAATCATATATTGATTTGGGCATTAAAAAAAGTAAATCGTTTAAAATAAATAAAGGAGTTCTTCAAGGTGCTCCTTTATCACCTATTTTATTTAATTTATGTGTGAATCATATTTTCGATGAAATCTCTGAAAACAACATCAAAAATGATTTAGGATATAATTTAGGAAATGATTGTCGCCCAAACATGTTATCAATAATTGGTTATGCCGATGACACAGTGTTAGTGGCAAAAGACCTTTCTTCGGCAGATAAATTGCTAGTTATGGTTGAGAATAAATTTAAAGAAATTGGCCTGAATATAAATCCATCAAAATCATCGGCTATAATAATTCAGAATGGTTTGTTAGAAAACACATCACTAACAACAATAGACAACAGTAAAATTAAGTCTTTAAATTACAATGATACAATTAAATATCTTGGTGTATCAATTTCCGATGAAATCATTTTTGACGAAAACTCTATTCTTAAAAGTTTTGCTAATTCCTTAGAAATTTTAACAAAATCATTATTGATAAAATCAGATCAAAAATTAGATATTTTAAAACAGTATATTTCTCCTCTCTTGATTTATCCTTTACAGGTAGCACCTTTAAACAAAATTTCCAAAATGTTTTTAGAAAAAGTAGATTTAATTATTCGAAGTTGTGTTAAAGAAATTTTACAACTGCCAGGGGACACTCCCAATAGTTTTTTATATTCATCAAAGGCTGTTAAAGGCTTAGAAATATTCAATACATTTTGGGAGGCATTTATTCAACAACATAATAAATTTTGTATTCTTGAGAAAAGTGTTTGTGATTATATTTCAGATGATTACACTACAATGAAAAATAAATGTTTGGAAAAACTAAATTTAAATAGTTTAGAATTGGATACCACTATTTCTAGGAAAAAGTCTAGCAAAATTATACGTTCTGCTTTACGTGAAAAGGAATATTTTAAATGGTGTAATTTAAAGCAAAAGGGAAAAGGGGTAATTTTATATCAGGAGGTTAAAAATGCAAATAATTGGGTTTATAGAAGATCTGGTCTAAGCACGTCAGAGTGGTGTGACTGCATCAAGATGACATGTAACGTTGCTGCTGTGCGTGCTGTTCCCGGACGCAGTATCCATACATCCCATTGCAGACGATGCAATGAGTACGAAACACTTGCACATGTACTTGGATATTGTAGTTACGGAGAACTAGCACGCATTAAAAGGCACAACGATGTCAGATCACTTATTGCAGATGCACTTAGAAAGACAGGTTTGGATGTTTATGAGGAGGTAGTTGGGGTATCCGCTGTTGGTAGTATAAGGCGCATAGATATAATTGCTATTGACAGACAACAAAATTCAGGTATTATTATTGATCCTACAATTAGATTCGAGGACAGTTTAAATCAACCAGAATTGGTTCATCAGGAAAAAGTTGCTATATATGAACCAACTGTTGATTTCTATAAAGAAAAATTTTCAATAACCGAGATTAAAGTTATAGGGCTACTTTTTGGGGCGAGGGGAACTTTAACTAAAAAATATATAGAATTTAGGAAAAAATTTAAATTACCGAAATCATTAGATTCTAATATTGTATTAACCATTTTAAAATCTTCAGTGTATATTCTTCGTAATCATTTGTTTAATGTTAGCTTTTAATTATTATATTCTTATTTGATCTGTATTGTTGAAATTTTATTACTGTGTTATGTTGGCAAACTGAATGTCAGTCAGTGTATTCTTTGTTGAATAAATATATATATATTATCTAATAGACTTGTCTGCCCGGGACGCTGTTTTGTCTGTCCGGGACGCTGTTTCAGCAGCCAAACCGTAAGAGATAGAGAAAAAAGTTATTACAGTTATATGTTTGGAATGGTCATGTCAAGTCAGAAACCAAATTTCAGTCACGTGACACTTCCGGTTTTCGATAAATCACGTGATTTCCGTCTGTCCGGGACGCTGGTCCGTCCGGAACGCTGTTTCAGCAGCCAAACCGTAAGAGATAGAGAAAAAAGTTATGACAGTTATATGTTTGGAATGGTCATGTCAGGTCAGAAACCGAATTTCAGTCACGTAACACTTCCGGTTTTCGAGAAATCACGTGATTTCCGTCTGTCCGGGACGCTGTTTCAGCAGCCAAACCGTAAGAGATAGAGAAAAAAATTATTAAAGTTATATGTTTTGAATGGTCATGTCAGGTCAGGAACCGAATTTCAATCACGTGATTTTAATAAATATTATTGTTTTTATTTAATACGCGTTCTATTTGAAAAACGGTCTTTTTTGTTTTATTAAATGAGACACTTGTCTCACTGGTTGCTAGTATTTGCTAATAAACAATTATTTATAAATATGTGTTTCTGTTGATATTAAGTTGATAGTAATTGCATGTAGATTAGTAGCCTCTAATAAAAAAAAGGTAACTTAAAAAATAACGAGTTACTTTATGGTAACTTATTAGTAACTTATTCAAGTTACTTTTATAATTGTGTAACTTAGTAACTTACTCAGTTACTTTTTTGCGAGTAACTGATTAACTTACTTAGTTACTTTTTTAGAGTAACTTACCCAACACTGAAAATAATAAAAGTATATCATATAGAAACGTATCAGGAGTATTAGACTGTAAAAAAATTGGTATAAAGCGTGGCACCTCGACACTGTGTAAACGGTATAAGGGGTTTATGTATTTTATGTATATATACCATGCGTTCTTTTTAAAAGTATACATAGGGGATACCCGTATGCGTCGTTTGCGTTGATTGTTTATAAACAATCAACGCAGACGACGCTCGTATGTATACTAAAAAGAAAAATTTCCTTATTTTTGCCACAGCATACTATTTATTTTAAATTAAAACTCTCAAAATTGAAGTTTGCTGTATAATTGGTTGCCTATAAAACAATACAAAATAAGGACATTTTTTATTTCAGTATACAAACGAGTATCCCCATTATATACTTTTAAAAAGAACGCATGGTATGTTCTTACTTGACTTGTGGGTTTAGAGTTACCAACATTGAGTCGATGCTGACCCGAAGAAAATAATTTTGAAGGGGGGGGGGGGGGGGCTAGGGGATAAAATTAATAAAAAGATCAAGGTGAAATAGTTCCTTAATTTATAAATATATAATTCCAAAAATTATTTTATATTTTTTTAAGTTGCATATGAAATACGAATTTTTGTACCCTTCCGTGGGGACATTAAATTTGAACAAGACGTCTCTTACTTCTTAATATTTAAATAATTATTTTCTCTTTTTATCACTTAGTTAGCGCAGTGAACATTAAATTCTCTTAATATGTCAGTTAGTGACTTATGAAATATCTGCCAAAACAGGAGTCTGGTTCCCCTAGTAGTGCTGGTCGGACTGAAACTTAAGTTTAACCAATGAACAAGGAAATCAGATTTGTTTTATCATTTATTGACGCCAAAAACAAATAAAAAACATAAAAACACACAAAAATACAAAAAAAATAAAATAAAATAGAATTAAATTCTAAAACAACCTACGTGCGATGTAGCGTGAGGCTATTCGCAGACATGTTGCAAACTTGAACAACGAAAACATCATCCAAAAATAACGTTCAAATAATTGTATTTAAAGAACGCAAATTTCAAAATGTTTAACAAAAACACAATGTTAAAATTGCCTGAAGTCGATACTTATTTAAGTCCGCCCCTGTTTAAATTGAACTGCAAGCATATTATTCGCTAATAAAACTAATTCCTCAGCGTTTGCAAAAACTTGCAGTTAAACGCAACCTTATCACGCCGACCTAAAAACTTTCTATTTGGAACTGGCTGCTGCATACCCTTGGAAACAACACGCTTCGATTGCATGACTCGCTCCTGGCGTACTAAGAACCCCCGATTGAGTACAGGCCTCGAAAGGGCAGTTGATTTGGCGCATATCATAATTGACTTTTCATATTTGTCTTTAAATGTAGCACAATGGATGTAATTACTTGTACACTCGGAAAATGCGTTTTCGGAATTTATAAACCCTGGTTCGCTGCACTTTAACCCTGTTTGCAGTAAACGCTGATGTCGTGCTCTTTCAGACCGCTTAAAATTAACTTATATCGCCCTAAGCGAATTCACGTACCAATATACTTTCAAGTTGAACAAACCCATGCAGCTCTGAGAAGATGCTTGCTGCGAATGCCGTCTTCTCTGTTAAATTTGTATGAGTTGAAAATCACCACATCCCGCGTACAGCGTGTTTCTTGTTGCACTAGCGAAAACTAAAATTCACAATACACATCTAGCTCAGAACCGACTTTGCAAACATTTTCTTATATAAAATACAATATTAAATCTAGTAATAGAACATAGGAAATACAACTTGGCTTCTACATTCAAGAATGAAAATAAACCTGAGGGATGCAGCTGGCTCGTTATACATAGCATAATTTTCGGCCTTTGTAAATCATAAGAACAAAGAACAACATTATTCTTTACATTCCATTAAATACAATTTTAAAAATCTATTTAAGAAGTTAAGTAAACTATTACGAAACTACATTTTTCTGAAAAAATTGAAAATGTTTTCTAAAATTTTATTTTTTGTCTCTTTGGCCACATTGTACTAATGACTTCTGCTCTGGAGCTTTTAAATAGCAGTAAAAAATTTTGCAATCCATGTATGCATGAACCTTTAGTTAACCCGAAGAATTTTATTGAAAACCCGAAGCCCGAAGAATGATTGCCAAACCCGAAGTCTGCGGGTCAAAATGACAGTGTTGGCAACCCTATGTGGGTTATTGTCTAATTATCAATTACCCTTAAATACCCTAAAATAGTTAGGCTTTTGATTACTACACTGTGCGTAAATTAAGTATGCAAACGGTGCTATTATTTGGATACGACCATAGATAGAACATACGGTTTTCTACTAATATTCGTGGTTTCTATTTTTTATCGATCGTTACGACTGCAGCACTGCCAACTTGATTATTTTTTTAAATTGAAATGGGGTCGAAAGTACCACCAGTAGAAACCTGTTTTTGTGTATAAACCAACGATGTAGCACTTGATATGGCAGTTTTGAAAAATAACTTCACTATACCAAATTAAAGGTTGTAGATAAAAATTTATTAGATAACTGAAACCGATAGTAACGGCTGAAAACAAAACAATGCCACTGTTGTTTAACAAATATTGAAAGTAAAAAATTATACGTGTTGTTTGAATTTGCTTAATTGGTGAGAAAGTACCATGGAAAATCTTACAGAAAAGGAGAGAATAGAGATTGTCATGATGATAGGGTATGGTGATAGAAGACGTAGTTATGCGGAAGTAGTAGCTAAATTCTTATACAATGGTTAAATGGGTATTCTTCATAAATGTACTGTTTAAAGTTGAACAACAAAACAAAGCATTCACCGCCAACTAAATTTTTAGCATATCTAGCAAGCCCTTGATAGTAATATTCTCAAAGTTGAATTTGGTATAGTGAAGTTATTTTTCAAAACTTCCATATTAAGTGCTACATCGTTGGATTCTACACAAAAACAGCTTCCTACTGACGGTACTTTCAACCCCCATTTCAATTTAAAAAAATAATCAAGTTGGCCGTGCTGCAGTCGTAATGATCGATAAAAAAATTGGAACCACGAATATTAGCAGAAAACCGTATGTTTTACTTCTATACCAAATTTCAGAGTTTTATCTATGGCCGTATTCAAATAATACCACCGTTTCCATACTTCATTTACGCACTGTATATCTATTAAACAGAACACATAACTATAACTAACGGGTGTTCATAAACAGTCGTCATCCCAGTAGGTTTTGACTTCAGAAACGTATGTCTATTAAAATTGAGAAAAATGCGCAATGACAGTACTCAATGACGTTTCATTGTGTTGCACGAATTAATCAAAGACATAACATTTTGTTTTTCAAAGCAACTGGGATGACGACTGTTTATGAACACCCGTTAGTTACAACTAAACTACTGCTAAATGGCTTAATGATATGACATTTGTCATTTAGCAATGATTTGACATATTAGCAAAGACCATCTACTACCGTGTGACTATAAATGATTGTGATTTTTTTCTTAGGTTGGCACTGTTTATGTTGGTGGCACTGTAAGTTTATGTCAAATTCGAGGTTAGCAGGTTAGGTTTTGTGTCAGTTTTGACACAGAATGAGGCAAAACCTAACCTGCGAACATCTATATCTATTATACCTAAGCTAATAATCCAGTCGTACATAAAAACATTAGCAGTTTTTCAATTTTAATATTTAAGTAATGCCAACACATATTTATCACATAACAAACAAAAAACAATAAAATTGACCAACTTTAATACCTATTAAATTTGCGTCAATCTATGAAGCTTTATTAATTAACAAACTAGGACTGAAGCTTAAAAATAAGAGATTAAATTAATTCGAGTGTTTTTTTATATGCATCTGAAACCAATGGTTAGCCGAAGTCTTGTAATTACATAAACTACACTTAAACGGCTTTATGTGTGTGTTCACATGCCGAATGTATGCAAGCTTCACACTTGAATAAATCATTGTGACTTTTCATGTGCCTTGTCAAACCGGACTGGTTCGTAGTTCGGTAATTACAGTATATGCACGGATAGGATTTTTGTGGGTGGTTCTTCATATGTTCGCTGAACATGTCCTCATTTTCAGTTCTGTAGCTGCACTTGTCACATTGGTAGCATTTTTTAAGGTGGGTTTTCATGTGTGTGACTAAGTTAAGCCTCTGTGCGGAGCTGTAGTAGCACTTGTCACACTTGAACGGCTTTTCTCCAGTGTGCATTCGTAAATGGATAATGTATGCTTCTTGGAAAATGGAAGTGAAGGCGCAGTAGTTGCATTTAAATGGTGTTAGCTTTTTATGCTTTGCTGTTAAATCAGTTAAATCACTTTTAGCAACTTCCGAATCGACTACTGGTTTATTCGAAGGTATCTGCAAATTATTCTTGTTACTGTCTTGATAATTTGAGTTTAGTTTATGCTTAAAATTAATATTCATCTTGGGATCACATATAGTCTAAGAGTTGGTGACATTTTTACTTCCTTTTACAATAAAGGAAGTATTGGATTCACCCCAAAAATTCGAAATTGAGTTTTTAACAGATCTTCACGTTTTAGAGTCCCCTGATCCCAAAATCATATTTTTTTTCATTGGTCTGTGTGTCTGTCTGTCTGTGGACAGAATATCTCAAAACCGGAAAGAGGTATCGCGTTGAAACTTCATATATAAGTTTTGTGTACTATGTAGATGCGACAGCAAGCTTTTGAAGAAAATCTCACAACCGGAAGTAGCTGTTTACTTTTGTGATTTTTCAGTTTTTTTCGATTTTTTCAAAAACGGCTCTAAAGATTTTTTTTAAACTTTACATTTTTATTACATTTTGAATGTGTATTGATATGAGATAGGTGATTTTCCAGTTGAATACTTCTAAAATGGGTTTCTTTTGTTTTTTTGTCTATTTTTTATATTAACTCCTATTTTAAATAAAACACCCGGTATATTATTACATTTTTGAATTCAGCTTAAAATTCTAGAAAAAATTTGTCTCTTCAACTAACACTCTATTTTGTACCGTTTTTGCAGAATTTGTAATTTTTAAAAAATTTTGACAAATGCTTAATACTTAGTATTTAACATTACAAGCCAGGTAAAACAGGTTTTACTGGCGATAGGATTGGGATGACTGGCGAGCCGTTAGGCGAGCCTGTCATATCCTTGAGCCATTAAAAATGGTTACCTGGCGTGTATTGTTGAATGTTTTATTTGTTCCTCACTTGTCAATAAACTGCTCAAGGAGGGTCGACACATTGTCGATTGTACACAACGTCGAATCGATTTTGAAAGGTTCACAATGTCGAAAATGTACACAACGTCGAATATCATGTGACGACCATATCGCCGAATGTGACCACAACGTCGAATGCTGATGAAGGACACTTTGCCGAAAGTGTCCACTTCGTCGAAAATCATTAAGCAGTATTTGCGAACCCGATCTTACCCGATCAGAATCTAGTTTGCGTGGAAAGTGTAAAATGTAAAGCTCTAATTAACAGGGGGTGGACACTTTGTCGAAACGTGACCACAACGTCGAATTCTCGAGCGGTACATATCGTCAAACTTGGCCACAACGCCGAATGCTAGAAAGGGCCACTTTGTCGAAACGTGACCACAACGTCGAATTCTCGAGCGGTACATATCGTCGAACTTGGCCACAATGCCGAATGCTAGAAAGGGCCACTTTGTCGAAACGTGACCACAACGTCGAATTCTCGAGCGGTACATATCGTTGAACTTGGCCACAACGCCGAATGCTAGAAAGGGCCACTTTGTCGAAACGTGACCACAACGTCGAATTCTCGAGCGGTACATATCGTCGAACTTGGCCACAACGCCGAATGCTAGAAAGGGCCACTTTGTCGAAACGTGACCACAACGTCGAATTCTCGAGCGGTACATATCGTCGAACTTGGCCACAATGCCGAATGCTAGAAAGGGCCACTTTGTCGAAACGTGACCACAACGTCGAATTCTCGAGCGGTACATATCGTCGAACTTGGCCACAACGCCGAATGCTAGAAAGGGCCACTTTGTCGAAACGTGACCACAACGTCGAATTCTCGAGCGGTACATATCGTCAAACTTGGCCACAACGCCGAATGCTAGAAAGGGCCACTTTGTCGAAACGTGACCACAACGTCGAATTCTCGAGCGGTACATATCGTCGAACTTGGCCACAACGCCGAATGCTAGAAAGGGCCACTTTGTCGAAACGTGACCACAACGTCGAATTCTCGAGCGGTACATATCGTCGAACTTGGCCACAATGCCGAATGCTAGAAAGGGCCACTTTGTCGAAACGTGACCACAACGTCGAATTCTCGAGCGGTACATATCGTCGAACTTGGCCACAACGCCGAATGCTAGAAAGGGCCACTTTGTCGAAACGTGACCACAACGTCGAATTCTCGAGCGGTACATATCGTCGAACTTGGCCACAACGCCGAATGCTAGAAAGGGCCACTTTGTCGAAACGTGACCACAACGTCGAATTCTCGAGCGGTACATATCGTCGAACTTGGCCACAATGCCGAATGCTAGAAAGGGCCACTTTGTCGAAACGTGACCACAACGTCGAATTCTCGAGCGGTACATATCGTCGAACTTGGCCACAACGCCGAATGCTAGAAAGGGCCACTTTGTCGAAACGTGACCACAACGTCGAATTCTCGAGCGGTACATATCGTCAAACTTGGCCACAACGCCGAATGCTAGAAAGGGCCACTTTGTCGAAACGTGACCACAACGTCGAATTCTCGAGCGGTACATATCGTCGAACTTGGCCACAACGCCGAATGCTAGAAAGGGCCACTTTGTCGAAACGTGACCACAACGTCGAATTCTCGAGCGGTACATATCGTCGAACTTGGCCACAATGCCGAATGCTAGAAAGGGCCACTTTGTCGAAACGTGACCACAACGTCGAATTCTCGAGCGGTACATATCGTCGAACTTGGCCACAACGCCGAATGCTAGAAAGGGCCACTTTGTCGAAACGTGACCACAACGTCGAATTCTCGAGCGGTACATATCGTCGAACTTGGCCACAACGCCGAATGCTAGAAAGGGCCACTTTGTCGAAACGTGACCACAACGTCGAATTCTCGAGCGGTACATATCGTCGAACTTGGCCACAATGCCGAATGCTAGAAAGGGCCACTTTGTCGAAACGTGACCACAACGTCGAATTCTCGAGCGGTACATATCGTCGAACTTGGCCACAACGCCGAATGCTAGAAAGGGCCACTTTGTCGAAACGTGACCACAACGTCGAATTCTCGAGCGGTACATATCGTCGAACTTGGCCACAACGCCGAATGCTAGAAAGGGCCACTTTGTCGAAACGTGACCACAACGTCGAATTCTCGAGCGGTACATATCGTCGAACTTGGCCACAACGCCGAATGCTAGAAAGGGCCACTTTGTCGAAACGTGACCACAACGTCGAATTCTCGAGCGGTACATATCGTCGAACTTGGCCACAATGCCGAATGCTAGAAAGGGCCACTTTGTCGAAACGTGACCACAACGTCGAATTCTCGAGCGGTACATATCGTCGAACTTGGCCACAACGCCGAATGCTAGAAAGGGCCACTTTGTCGAAACGTGACCACAACGTCGAATTCTCGAGCGGTACATATCGTCAAACTTGGCCACAACGCCGAATGCTAGAAAGGGCCACTTTGTCGAAACGTGACCACAACGTCGAATTCTCGAGCGGTACATATCGTCGAACTTGGCCACAACGCCGAATGCTAGAAAGGGCCACTTTGTCGAAACGTGACCACAACGTCGAATTCTCGAGCGGTACATATCGTCGAACTTGGCCACAATGCCGAATGCTAGAAAGGGCCACTTTGTCGAAACGTGACCACAACGTCGAATTCTCGAGCGGTACATATCGTCGAACTTGGCCACAACGCCGAATGCTAGAAAGGGCCACTTTGTCGAAACGTGACCACAACGTCGAATTCTCGAGCGGTACATATCGTCGAACTTGGCCACAACGCCGAATGCTAGAAAGGGCCACTTTGTCGAAACGTGACCACAACGTCGAATTCTCGAGCGGTACATATCGTCGAACTTGGCCACAATGCCGAATGCTAGAAAGGGCCACTTTGTCGAAACGTGACCACAACGTCGAATTCTCGAGCGGTACATATCGTCGAACTTGGCCACAACGCCGAATGCTAGAAAGGGCCACTTTGTCGAAACGTGACCACAACGTCGAATTCTCGAGCGGTACATATCGTCGAACTTGGCCACAACGCCGAATGCTAGAGAGGACCACTTTGTCGAAACGTGACCACAATGTCGAATTCACGAGAAAGACACTTCGCCGCACGTGACCACAAAGCCGAATGCCTACCGGCAATGCCTCGCCATGTATTTTTCATTAAATAAAATGGACTTTAACTGTTTATACCATGAACAGTGTTCCACATACCGAAATTGGATGATAGCCATCGTACACTTAAAAGTGTGTTTCTTACATAAAAATTCCAAATTCTACCAAAAATAAGTAATTTTTTTTGCTAGATTATTATCCACTCTTGAATCATTAACGTTTCGATTTCGTCTCGACGTTAAACGATTCACTCGTGGATAAAATTTAACTTTATCGTCTTGTATAATAAATTATTATTATTGATTATTCAACACTATAATAAACAAACTAGTGAAATTGGTCAACTTGTCAGAAACGGCCATTTGACAGTTCGCGGAACAAATGTTATTTTCCACATTGTTAAACATTTATTACTAATAGCATAATTTAAATATAAACTGTAAGCTTCATCCATGATTTATTCGAAAAGTAAAAAAGGAGAGTGTTAATTTCTCCCCAATTAAATCAATTTATACAATGGTAAGAATAAAAATATATATTGTTTATATGTAAAATCTAACCTCATTCTCCTATTTTTAGTTCATCAAATAATTAATTGTTTAAAAACTTAACGTAAACGTCTGAAAAAGTTGGCTGTTAAATGCTAGCGAAACGCGTGTAAAGATAAATTTGATTGAATAATTTAGCTGCATAGTTACTTTTCAAACCCAAAATGTTAAAATATGTAATACTATCGGCCGGTCTTATAAAGACTACTAATCTGACGTTAACTTTAAATCCCTGTTAAAATAAACAAAAGCCCATCAAAACGTTAGTGCTTATGACATTTTATTCATTAGTAAATAAATTTTAATGCGCTTTTGTTTATTTTAACAGCCTTTATAATGGATGTATGTGTGGTTACTTTACTCTTTAACCAATAAATATAACTATTTAAAGTTCAATATTTTTAGTTGTTTTTACTTTATAATATAGATACCCACCTTAAAGTTACAGAAAGCGTCTCTTTGGGAGTTACAACTTTTTGACAATTTGTATATCTTTTTCGTATATCATTTTTCAATAAATGTAAATGCAAAATTATAGTCCAGTCAAATAGTGGAATATAGGGAAAAGTTTTGGAGTTTTTATATTTGGTTCCTATATGTTTTCTGGGTCGCTTACGCGAATATCAGGTTTGCCAACATTTCATTTATGAAGATTCATTTCATATACCATTTTGATTTACTAAAAATGGATAGTTTTCGAGTTACTTTGAAATAAACTGGGATTATTCCCTTTTGTGCTTTTAACACCTAACTTCGCGGCGCTCTCGCGGCTGAACGATTGGTCGGGGAAAAAACCTCTCCTACATAAAAAGTAGGAAATGTTATCTTCTTTCACTTTATATAGGTTCAACATTTACGAAAAAAGTATGGCTTTCGGGTACAAAATTGGCTAGTTTTCGAGTAATTTTAGAAAAACTTTAAAAAATCCCATTTTTGCTTTAAAAAACGTGTTTCCGGTCGAAATTCTTGTTGCAAAACCTGATATTCGTGTAAAGCGACCCAAAAGCATATAGGAACCAAATATCAAAACTCCACCAAAACTTTCCCCTATTTTCTATTTGACTGGACTACATAATCACAATGAAAAATAAGGATGTCCGACGCACCAGTGTGATCAGGCGTGGTTCTCGAACATCGCCCTGAAGTGTAATGTTGGTGGCACTGTAAGTCTTTGTCAAATTTGAGGTTAGCAGGATACGTTTTGCGTCAGTCTTGTCAAAACTTACGCAAAACCTAACCTGATAACTTCAAGTATTATAAATATAGACTGACAGTGCCACCAAAACGGGTGGCGGAAAAAAGTGCCGTGGAAAAAAGTGCTGATGGCAAAAAGTGCCGCGGAAAAAAGTGCCGATGGAAAAAACTGCCTCGTAAAAAAGTGCCAATGGGGGAAAATAATAATAATAAAGTAATAACCGGACGAAGAAGGTTTACAAAATTTAAAGAAAACTGGAAGTTACTTTTTTTTTTAAAAAACCTCTGCATTGTAGTATTGTGCAGTATTTGAACATGTATTGTGTTTACCTGTTCCCACATTGACAGGAATGCAGATTTATAGATAATACATAGAAATATCTCAATTTGAAGTTTTTTATCTACAGTGCATGTGGATTATGTCTACCATCTTAAGTGCAATTAGCGCGAACAAATCTTCGTGCCATAGGACATACTATTAGATTTCAAGTGTATGAATAACTTAGGGTTAATTATAAAATATTAGATTTTACTTTAGTTTTTTTGGGACTATTTATAATAAACTTGTATTTTATTTAGTAGTTAATAACCATTAATAAATATAAATTCTTAATATTTTAATTTTATTTCTTGCCTAATTATTTTAGAACAAAAGTGTATTTAGGCGCTTGAATCATTCGAATTTTTTTTCCGCAGCATTTTTTTCCGCCGGCACTTTTTTCCGCGGCACTTTTATCAGCCGGCACTTTTTTCCGCGGCACTTTCTCCCTACGGCACTTTTTTCCAGGCACTTTTTTCCGCGGCACTTTTTTCCTCGGCACTTTTTTCTTAGATTCCACCAAAACTACACTTGAATGTTGCTAAACGTAAAACAAATCGCCGTTGCTATGCTGTAATGGTTGCTATGTTGAAAAATACCACGTTACTCAACGATTTTGAATGTAGAAATGTTGTACGTTTACCATATGAAATGAGATTAATTTATAAAAATTACTACAATATACAGGGTGTCCTAAAAAGAATGGGACACCGATTGGTCATACATTCCTTAGGTGATAATAAACCGATTAAACCTAATATACCTCACTACAAAGTTCAATTTTTTATTTTTATGTTAATTTCCACAAATGTAAGGATATCGATTTGATTTTTGGTACAGATGTTTACTACCATGTAATTCACTAATGGAAAAATTTTCATAAACTAGACTTGATTATAAGAGGCACTTTATCTATTTCTGAGAACCTGTTTTAGCTTTAGCTTTGTAATCTGTAAGATTGACAACCAAAAACCTTTGATAAGCATTTTAAGGCAAATGGTTCCTTTTACGCATATGAACTAAGAGCATTTTATTTTTACGCTTTTTAATTCCTTGTCAGATGATAACCTAAAATTTTTAAAAAATGCTATAGATTACAAAGTTAGAGCGAAAAAACATTTTCAGAGATAGGTAAAGTGCATCTTAGTCAAGTCTAGTTTATGAAAATTATTCCATTAGTGCATTACATAGTAGTAAGCCTCTGCCCCAAAATTCAAATCGATATCTTTATATTTGTGGAAATTAATATAAAAATTAAAAAAATGATCTTGCAAGTCCTTATACCTTCTTACTGAAGGGACTTTGTACTAATGTATATTAGGTTTAATCGGTTTATTATCACCTAAGGAATCTATGACCAATAGGTATCCCATTATTTTTGGGACACCCTGTATTACCAACTCGAATTAGAACAGCCAAGTGTAATCATTATACTGAACAAATAAGTTAATCTTCCGACCCGAAAGGTCTATGGAAAACTGAAAACTTTAGTACGAATATTAGTGCTTGTAAATAGGGATGTGCTTAGTTTGTAGAAAATTTTCAGTTTTTCAAAAACAAGTCGGCCTTGGCAGTTAAGCAAAAACTATCTTTTTTTCAGGTAAACTACTCTTATTATTCATAATACGGCAAAATATTACTAAGAAAAGTTGTTCAGAATGGGAAATTATGGCCTTATACGAGATATAAGGAAGATACTGAGATTAAACCGTCATTTTTAATAAATACAATTTATTTTGTTCTTATAAGTTTATTATAATAAATAAATAAATTAAAATATCTTTCGTTATTTAACTGTATTCCGATCGCTGCACTCGTTTTCCAACACCCTGTAATCTAGTAGACAAACTGAGCTAGCTCGGGAACGAACTTTCCGGGTACGAGATGTGGGGAGACGAAATATCCCGGGAACGAAATGTGGGGTACGAAATGTGGGGAACGAACTTTCCGCATCCCGTTTTAATACACCCTGTATAATCTTGGCTCTTAGAATACTTGTTTCAGGCGGGTTTGCAAAATTTGATATGTCGGTCTTTTATTCTTCAGAGAAAGCCAATTTAGTTTAGTCTGTCGCCAATTTCCAATTATTAATTATCATTCCGTACTCATGCAAGAATCCATTTGCAATTTTTAGAAAATAGTAATCACCTGCCTTCTTATTGGACAACTATGATTACCACTGATAACAAAAGCTATAATACAACGATACCTTCTAATGTATTTTGTATTAAATAAATGCCCTACTTTTTGCATATGTCATTTTGATCTGCATTCTCGCATCAGTGGTAATTATAATTATAATTAATAATTCATTATTATTAATAAAAATAATAATCTCCCACGTTCCCCACATGATTTGAGGGTGTTTTCTTTATGATGGCGGTTTTTAGTCCGGGTTTTTTTTGTCCGGGGGTCTTATGTTCAGGGTTTTTTGTCCAGGGGTTTTTTGTCCTAAAGACGGCTGCATACCCAAATACTTGCGGTATTTAAAAATATCAGAGCATATGATATAATAGACGTTTAATGAGGAAAATTAAGTTTCGTTAACTTAATATTTTAAAGTAAATGAACGATTAAAAATAAAAATGAATTGTTTTTGTTGAAACTGCCATATGCCATATTTTTCTTTTTATAAATAAAGGTAGTTTCTTCTTGACATTTTACATTAATTCTATTTCCCGCCAAACCGTAAAACAATTGAAAAATATATTCCTAAAACTAATTTTAAATGATGCACAAACTTTTTGAGAAATCAATAATAAAACAGTGTTCCATTTGTTGCGAATTTTTCGGAAGACGCTGTATACGAAAACTTTACAGATCTACTTGTTTATTCATTATTTATGTGAGATTTCGATATACCTATAAGTACATTTCAAAATCACTCTGTATATGCGTCTTCTTAAGAGTGGCACATTTTTTATAATACAACGTATAGAACTTAAAATATTTGAATTTCAAATGGCAAAGTGTTAATCTTTTACTAATTATAATATCAAGTCGCTTAATGGGTAGTTTATCATTTTTGTAAATATAATGAATTAATGAAAAACGCAGATTAACATTTGTAAGAATACTCTATTCTCGTTATCAAAGTACTGTACTCTTTTTGATGTATGCAGTCAAGATATGTAAGTTCTTACTACCATTCCAGTAATTTAATGTGTTTCTCATCTGCATTCCTTTAAATATGTCTTCTAATTGAAGTTAGTCCACCATAAAATCCTTTGCTATTATCGATCTTTTGGAGGGAATAATATTTGCAGATAGATTTGGCTTATATCGGCGCGGCGGTTAAAACAAATATGTGCAATCTAAATCTAAGAATAATTAAAAGCAGGTCATCTTGAAGTTTTGGCTCAACCATTAATGTTTTATTTAAACTAACCCCAGATAAATACAGCCTATGCTTCAACCTTCACCAGTAGTTTTTTGGATTTACTTGATTCCTTTATTACTGCGTGATGCGGTAGGTAAAACGCATAGGGTTAATTTAATTTTGATACCGGAACCAATTCTATATGGCTAACTCTTTGATAGTCGTTTATAAATGACTATAATTTGTTCTAGTAAGGAATTTCGATTTAATTTAATCTTTAAAATTGAAAATCGCCTACTAGTTATTTCCTTTGTTAAGCCGATTAGCCAATATTGGAGGGATTAATTTTGAACGGCAGTTTTATTACCTCCGGCACCGTTTCGTCGAAATGTGTTTGCAAAATGTGCTTCAGGTTGTACTTTTCATGGGAAACTAGAAAGGCTGAAGATTTTCCACTTCCCCGAATTTTTGCTATTCCGCAGGAATTACTTATTAGAATCGTGTTTAATTTCGTCCGCCGCTTAGAAGAATGTTTTGAAAACGACGGAGGCCACTTGTGGTATACAATATTTTATAAATAAATATCCTGTTCTTACACTTCAACAAACCGTTTTGTTTAAATTTGTAACTTATGACAATGCATTTTTATCTATAAAATAAAATAGTCCTTTTTGACGGTCCCTGTATTAAGTCACAATCTTGAGAAGAGCAGTGTTTTTATTTATTTTTATTTTTAGTTTTGTAGTGTTTTTCCGATGTACCTACTAAGTACGTACATATATTATCTATATCATCGATTTATTTTTATTTTTCATTAAATTTAGGACTAACAATTCAGGATAAAATTATTAAAATATGGTAGTTTCCAACATTTGTTTAAAACATAGGGCTTTGTTTTAAACACGTTTTTACAATTGTTCAAAACAGTTTGTTTTAAACATGCCAACCTTGCTTGGCATACAAATAACTATTACTTACAATAAGAGGCATTAAGTGTTTACGTCTAAGAACCCATTATCAGGCTAAATGCAAGTGAAAATAAATTTCCTCCGCCAAATGTAATTAAAACTTTTACATAATTATGTAGTATGTACAGTAACAGTTTATTTTTATATCTCTATATCTTATTACAATTATACCATTTTAGTTAATGGATATTACCGCACTCAGTGCGGTAATGAATATTACCGCACTCTTTTTATACATTGAACCAGAGTTTATTGATGAAGATAAAATATTGAACAATACACGTTTGCTTATGGCACACAACGAAACTCGTTTGATTGCTGCAAAACTCGGCTCACCGCCTCGTTTTGGCAATCAAACTAGTTTCGTTAAGATGCTCATAATCAAACTTGTATCGTTAATATCTATAAACGATTAGTAGCATCTTTAAAAGAACACGGGCAATTTTCGCAATCTACGAGAAGCCGCCCAAGAATAGCTACGCTTGAAGAAAATGGGATGTCCATTATTCAGGCAGTACTAGTTGAAAATGTACATGTAAGTCAACGACAATTAAGCCGAGATCTTGGCGTAAGTCGTCGTTCTATTCAACGCATTTTGAAAGCAAAGTTTCATCCATATCACATAGCTGTTTCTTTTAGTTTAACTTTGGCTTTAAAATATTGTGGAACTTCTCCAAATAGCAAGCAGATGTGTTTCTATCTATTACTTCATAAGTCAAAGAGCTATGCACTACATACACTTACTAATATTACTTTGGTTGCATATCCTTTAAATATCTATGATTCTTAAACACAATTTCATTAGTTAAGGGCTCTTAGTTGCCATTATACATGTAATTTGAGTTGCATAACTCAGGTACTGCACTGGACAAGTTACGTGCACTACCCTGTACATGACTTAGATTTTACTGTGTTAGTTTTTTAACGTTATTCACTATTAATTCAATACTGGAGCTTCCAAAGCGATTGTTATTCATTTTTAGAAGGACGCCGATTTGCAAACTCCACATTGAGATTTTGGCGAAAGGTGTGTCAAACGCTATTCACTAAATTGAATTAATTAAAACCAATAGTGATCGCCTGAAAACACTGCTACATTAGATGTCTTCAAATGCAGTCAATTTTGACGGGCCGTTTCTGACAAGTTGACCAATTTTATTAGTTTGTTTATTATAGTGTTGAATAATCAATAAAATATGTAACAGTAATAATCTAGTCAATAGGCTTTATTATCTAGCACAAAAATTTACTTATTTTTGGTAGAATTCGGAATTTTTATGTAAGAAACACACTTTTAAGTGTACGATGGCTATCATCCAATTTCGGTATGTGGAACACTGTTCATGGTATAAACAGTTAAAGTCCATTTTATTTAATGAAAAATACATGGCGAGGCATTGCCGGTAGGCATTCGGCTTTGTGGTCACGTGCGGCGAAGTGTCTTTCTCGTGAATTCGACATTGTGGTCACGTTTCGACAAAGTGGTCCTCTCTAGCATTCGGCGTTGTGGCCAAGTTCGACGATATGTACCGCTCGAGAATTCGACGTTGTGGTCACGTTTCGACAAAGTGGCCCTTTCTAGCATTCGGCGTTGTGGCCAAGTTCGACGATATGTACCGCTCGAGAATTCGACGTTGTGGTCACGTTTCGACAAAGTGGCCCTTTCTAGCATTCGGCGTTGTGGCCAAGTTCGACGATATGTACCGCTCGAGAATTCGACGTCTTGGTCACGTTTCGACAAAGTGGCCCTTTCTAGCATTCGGCGTTGTGGCCAAGTTCGACGATATGTACCGCTCGAGAATTCGACGTTGTGGTCACGTTTCGACAAAGTGGCCTTTTCTAGCATTCGGCGTTGTGGCCAAGTTCGACGATATGTACCGCTCGAGAATTCGACGTTGTGGTCACGTTTCGACAAAGTGGCCCTTTCTAGCATTCGGCGTTGTGGCCAAGTTCGGCGAAGTGTACCGCTCGTGAATTCGACGTTGTGGTCACGTTTCGACAAAGTGTCCACCTCCTGTTAATTAGAGCTTTACATTTTACACTTTCCACGCAAACTAGATTCTGATCGGGTAAGATCGGGTTCGCAAATACTGCTTAATGATTTTCGACGAAGTGGACACTTTCGGCAAAGTGTCCTTCATCAGCATTCGACGTTGTGGTCACGTTCGACGATATGGTCATCATATGATGTTCGACGTTGTGTACACGTTCGACATTGTGGACCTTTCAAAATCGATTCGACGTTGTGGTTATTCGACAATGTGTCCGGCCCCCCTCAAGGACAGGTCTAACGAGTAGCTTCAGAATGTTCAAAACGTGACCACCGAGCTTCTGTAGATGGCGCCAAGTGGACAAACCGCCACTGTGCTACAATGCTTGGAAATTTTGCAAAGTGGAAAGCCAAAACCAAATAGCGCATGAAGGTGCTCGGGACCTTAGCAACAACTTTGCCAGTAGAGGGAAGTGGATGGTTCTGGAACCTCCCCCCACCACTTGACCTTGAGTTCAAGGCAAGGCCACGTTCAAGCCCAAGGTCACATGCAAGGCAAGGCCACGTGCAAGCCCAAGGTCACGTTCGAAGCGAGGCCACGTTCGAAGCGAGGCCACTTTCAAGGTCAAACCCGCGTTCGAGGTTGAGGCTACTTTAAAAAAATTCAAGGTCAAGATCGCGTTTACGGCCAAGGGCATAGAAAGAGTTAAGTAGTGCTTAGAACAGACTGCGCTTAACATATTTATTTAAAAAATTAGGCATGAAGTAAACGCCTAGGATACTTCATGTCTAAATTATGACTCGACTAGGATTCGAACCTAGGTCTCCCTGTATATCCGCAATCTGCAGCCGAGGGTATCTTTACCTCTAGACCATCGAGTCGGATAGAATATTTGGTTACTCATCCAGAGTACCTTCGTAGAGTGAAAGATACACATAATTTAATAAAAAAAGTTATATTTAAGATGCACATACAAAGAGTAATTACAGTAGTGGCTAGACTAAATGATTATAATACCAACAGATTAAGAAATACGTTACAGACATACACATTAGAGCGAATAAAATAGTGCTTAAAACAATAGTAGATATACAGCAGGAATTATCCGCGGGCGAGAGCAGCTTCTTCAAGACATCAGGTTTATTTTTTAGCAAAATCGTTTGCCAATTCGTATCTACCGCATATGAAGGGAAATGGTATTTTATCTTGAACGTTAAAACGTTATGTTCAGTAAAGTTGTTCACTTGTATTTTAAAAACGGAAATAGTTGTCAAGGAACTGGTATCCATTTTACGCCACGTCACGTTGTGCACTCCATCATTGTAGGCGAAAGAAGCTGAACTGCACCGCGGCGGTTGAAGGACGTAGAGAATCCCATCATGAACTGCAGCGAGAGCAACCAAAAATTGTATTGGTAGCATGTTCAACAAGTCGATGGCAACTAGTGAATGGTTTGGCGCCGCACTTTGCATCACTTATGACAACAGCAACCTTTTGTTTTGTCGGCCGCACCCGTTCCATTGTTGCCAGCCACATCTACTCCTGGGGAAAAATGCAACGCATCGAAAAGTTGATAAGTCAAGTCTTCGATGGTTTGTAATTGCTGGTAGACCTTGGCAATTTTGCAGTTGGGTGACCAACGGAGGTGTTCAGATAGGGGTTTGTCATTGCGCTCCCAACCAGAAATTTGAACTCCGCAGTAGAAACACTGTACACAATTAATCGTGTCGCTGATGCAAAAGAAACCGGCACCTGCTAGCGATTCTGGAGTTTGACCTCGACTCCAATCGCCGAATGTTCGTAGCCGTTTGGAGTAGCTCCCAAATTCTGGATGTCGAGGTTCTGAGCTCATGATGGCAACTAACTACGCACACGTTTGTGAAAGTTTTATATTCTACAATTCAAGGTCACAATCTCGAAACTTTAAAATAAAACCACAGAAATATTTCTAAATATATTTATTTATTTCCAAGTATAAGTTATATATGTAACTTCCCCATCCTCCAGTAGGCCTAGGTACCGGTCCACTGGCTTGAAGATGTTGGTCTGCCACCACACAGCTGACGATCCGTCGAAGACTGCAGGCCACGTCCGTAAGGTGGTCGTCTCCGCTAGGGTCTCTCCTTGTAGGTTCAAGGCGTACTCCATTGTGACCACTGCCTGGAGAGACCGTTGAGAGGATGCTGGAGGGCAACTAGCCAAAAACCGGCGAAAATGACGGTAAAATTGTTCTGCATTCTTAAAGTTAGTTGCCATAGCTGCTTGATGATTATGGTAGGTGCTGGAGGATTATGATGACTGTTACAGAAAACAGGCAACTTAATATAGGAGCGTAGTCAAGGATGGGAACGTAGAAGGTCAAGGGTCTTACCTTGAGATTCACATATAAAGCGTAACGTTTTTCCACCACGGCTACCAGTCATCATGCCTGATATTGTTGTTGATGCGCTCTTTGAAGATGCTCCTACATTTTACAAGGAGTTTGAATACTTCATCACCTCCGAACCGAGACCTCCATCAGCTCGTCAACTCCAGGCTGCCGTAACAATAGACTATTCCATGAGTCTTGGAAGCGAGCGCCTATGGCAGTCGACCCTCCTGAGGACGCTACCCACCACATACGAGGGTGACCCATTCCTGTGGTGGCGGCGGCATGTAGAGGTCCCCATCCAGCGCTTTCTCGCTCGGCTAGCAGATGGGGATGTAGTGTATATTACTTATTGTTGGCTTAATTAAATATATGTATATAAAGGGGTCTGTGTTTTATTGCACTCCTAGCGACGTCTATGATTATTGATATTTTATAAGTAGAAGCCCACGCTTTCAGTATTCATATCCAGTTCGACGCTTGAGCAATGCCTATCGATAAATTTGGCAAACATATGCATGCGAATTCCACGTCACACCCGCAGGTGTTTGTGGTTGAAGAGCTAAGCGAGCCTTTATATTATGAACGAGATTTACAACTAGTATCCATTGCCGTCAATGATGATAGATGGTACATCCTACCGCATGGTGACATCGAATATACTATTCCCTTCCGTGAAGCTGAAATAACAAACGTCTTACTTTATCCCGAAAATACCGAAATTTATATCAACAAGTTGGGGTCATATAACTTTCGCGAAATGATTGGGATGACATTAAAAAAGGGTGATATGCTAAAATTTTGGGCAGTCAAGCCAAATATGTTATATGTGGAATTTCAACTCAAGGTTCCCATAATTGTTGAGTCCAAAAAGGTAGTGCAGTAAACATGACTTCAAGGTCGCGTTTACGGTCACCTCCTACCACATATAACCTTGGAAATGTGAAAATAAAAGCGCGTAGAAGAGTCGGCAAGGGTAGTAGCATCCGATAGTCGTGCAGAAATGGAAGCCTTGTTGAAAGCTATCGAGGTAGTTCAGAGTAATAAAGCAAGAAAGCCGCAACCACTGTTCTGTCCAGAACTTCTGAATAGCAGGACGTACAAATTAAATAAATCAAGTTCTAAGTACGTGAGTGTAGGGTTTGATTGGAGTTCGCAATTTAACCCAAGTATTATAATACGGGGTGCCAAAAATGACTGGGTGCAGTTAAATGAATGGGAGTGGACAGCCCTAATTGCAAATCAAGGAGTGATTTCCAACTACTTCTATTCTCTCGACGGTGAGTGGCCAGCTCTGGAAATAGGAAAGAAGAGGATTGTATTTGAAGCGATCCAGACAAGGAAAATAATCAAATTGGAGGAAGTGGGCTTGTCAGAGGTGCGTTTAGCTAGCGAAACTGTAGAAGAACTGTGGCGCTTGCAGAAACTCGTGGAAGCGCGATTCGCACAATTAAAAGCGTTACACTTTGAGAGTTTCTATAAAGAGATAGTGAAGGGTGTAGCAAACCTTTGTGGAGACTGTTTAGTAAATGTATGGTCTGTAGTGGATCAGCTGGAGGAGAACTCTGAAAAGACTGCGTGTATGGTGGAAGTGTTAACGTTTGCGAGTTCTATGGTAAAGTGCGACATCGAAGTGGAAGCTCTGAGTCGTCAGTTGGCAGTGTAGTCATGTGGATGAATTATAGAGAGGCTGCTCGACCGGCTGCAAGAGACGTACCTAGTGCGGTTGAACGATTAGTGAGTTCGTTAAAGGATTTAGCTTTTGAAGCGTCGCGCGAAGTCATATATGGGTTAGGACGTTCCGGATTCAGTGACGAAGAGTTGTATAAAAAAGAAAAACAGTACAAAAACGGTGCTGCTGTCGGTCAACTATTCTTAGACAGAGCCATAAATGAAAGCCTCCTTGTAGATTTAATGGATAGTCTTGGCCTAAAATGGCATATGTGTGAAGTAAAAGCCTTTATAGAGAGGAAGGAAAATGAAGAAGAGCGTGCAGTTTGACGACTCGAAGAATAAGATTTATAATTTGCATACGTGGACGTATGCGTATCGAGAAGCTCGAAAAGGACGCTGGGAACGAGAAGCTGTGGATAGGTTGCGGTTCCATCGGAGGATACTTACTATGGATGAAGTACTGCGAGACGTCTTGTGCGCCGAACATAGACAGACAATTTATGTAGAACGCTTTTCCACTAGTACGTAGGTGTGTAACACATGTATATATGTTGTATGCAAATAAAAACACAATAAAAATTAAAAAAATTGTTTTATTCCATTATGTAGTGATTATAAATATGATACACGTTAGATAAAGCGCAATAACAAATCGGTTTGGAATGATATAAACAAGCGGGTTGTGATGGGGTGAGGGCCGGTCTTTCTTCCACTTCGATGATTGGGATGGTAGTAAAGCGGCGTAGAAAAGTTGCCTTTTCTCGACCTTTCACATATACTTCGGTGGCACCTTGCAGAAGACGTCGCAAGATTGCAGGAAACATGTATGCTGGAGTAAATCCCTCATTCCAGTCGATGCAATGGTGATTAGTCATTACCCAGTGGGCTTGTTGTTGTAAATGAGGTGTTAAGGAATGGAGGGCGAAAGGGGGTTTAAAAATGTGGTGAGATACTGAGGTACCGTCGTAGGAGGCCAATTCTTTTGGGGTAAAGTGCTTATCGGACGTCTTAAAACCTTGAATATCGATAATGATCTTCATCGTATTAGGTATAGAGAGCATGGTCTAGTTACGCTAAAAGTCGAGGTGCAACTGAAGTGTTTTTGTGAAATTACAGTTGTTTAACTGCTTTTGACAATGCGTTGTAAGTAAAAACCCGATCGTGAAGAACGAGACAATACGCAGTTGTGTTGGCTGGCACGTTAGCGGAAGTTTCAAATTCAACACGAAAAACGACAGCGTTTGCATGAAGGTAGTCTTTTTGATGGGAACAATCGATTACAACAATGGGCGCCTTGTCTGCAAAGTCATGGCGGGAGAAGAAGGGCTCATCGATTTTGCTATAATAAGATGATTGAAACTTGGAATACATGTCGTATAATGTTGCGTAATGATTGAGTGCATAATTGTTATGTAAATTGTCGTATGGGAATCGTTCGGTGTTCAGATAAACTCGGAAATTAGTAAGACCAATTTTATCGAAATTAGCATTGTCCTTAGCGATTAGCCCCGAACGACCTGATTGAAACCCTACGATGACATATCTGGGGGTTTGTAATTTTGTGCTTGTAGCGATAGCGTGAGAATGTTGAGTCACAGCATGAACACCGGGTATGATATGAAGCTGCCAGCTGCGAAATGCGACTTGAGTGTCAATATTTTTATCGATGTATTTGGTCAGGGCTAATTCTTGAGCAAGACCTGGAGTGATATGAGGAACCTTCCAATATAGTTTGTCAATCGTAACTTTAGCCGTCTCCCCTACGGTAGCACTGAATACGGCGTCGGCATCGGTATTGCTGCGAATTAATACGAGTTCTTGTCGAATGTTAAGTATAACTTTACCATAATCTTCAGCGAATCCTAACAGCATTCTCAACGGTATGCAGGCACTAAAGTTACCTTCCTGATCGGTAATGGCAGGATCGCCGGCGGCAAACCAACCTGCATTTTGAAGCTTTTTAACGTCAGCGGAACTGTAGGACACATATCCCTTAAGAGTAGACGTAATACCAGGTTTGGTGACAGAGTCGACAACGACGCCATTGATTTCGTATCGGATTTCGCTAAATAAGTGAGCCAAACCATTGTTAAGGAATTTAGCCGTTGTAACTTCACCGTTTTCCTTCCGCAACTTTCCCTCTAGGTACAGATAGCTCAGGCCGGGAAGAGTTGACATATCTTCGGGAATTGGAATTCGAATTTCATCGTTATAGTCAAAACGGTTTGTATACGGTTGATGTGTGTGCAATTGATTGCTAATGATAGAAGTGTCGACGAGGACTCGCTCTCCAATATTTAAAATACTCATTACACTATTGTAAAGCCTAAGGACCGCAAGAAGTCTCTGTTTGCTTTAGTTAGCTGCGTGGCGGACGAAGCCCTACTGATCTTACGAGGGTGTGGGCGACGATTCTTATAGGAAGTGAAGCAGGGGCGGTACGGAGTGGTGAATTGAAAACCCATTACAGTTTCTTTAAATGTAATGTTACCGTGACGGTCTCCTTACTAAAACTGACAGGATTATCCGATTGGTCTAGTATTTTAATAGTTAAGTTAGTGATCTGTTTCGTGCTGATCGGTAGATAGATGACTGGGTTAGGGGTTTCCACTATTTTGTACCCGGGTGGTACTATGGGGAAGAATTGGTGAATGATATGGCCGGGCTTACCATTTTTATATGAACCAACGGAGATGTTGCAATGAATAAGAATCGAGTTGATGTTCAAAATTTTCGTAACATGTTCAGCTGTGTGCCACCTATCTGCAGCATAAACTTTTTTCTCAAAGCCTAACATGTCCCGGATAGTATTGTCGCTTTGAAAGTCGATTGGAACGGTGGACTTTATTTCGGTTTTTAAGGTGCTGTTGTTTCCACGTAGCAGTACCTGTTTAACACCCGCATCAGAATCGAGTTGGTTATGTAAAAATTCAGCAATGTCCGTAATTTCATATGCTCCCTCCGGTATAATAATAGGAGGTTCTCCAACAAGATGAAATTCATTGTTGGGAGGTCTAACGTTTGGAATAGTATAGTAGGTTTCGAAACTTAACAATCCCAAGACGTATTCGCTACCATCGTCTAAGAAAATGGGAGGGTCAAAATTTGCAGTAAGAACAGATGAATCTCCCGTAAGAGTGAATATACTGGACATGATGAAGCGCGACACTTAAACTGACGACAAAAGCGGTTTCGCAAAGTTATATAAGAATTTGAGACACAAATGTCCGCATGTGTATGATGCGAGTTTTTGATATCTATTAGAGTTGTACATAATTGTGTTGTTGCTACCGTCGCTACGAAAGTAGTTTACTAATTCGGGAGGAGGTTGTAAGCGACCTATGCTATCGAAATACAGAACAAATCGATCAGCTTTAACGTAGGCTGTCCAATGTGTGCCAGGTCCAACATCATCGTCTAAGTTAGTAACACCACATTCTCGTTGACGAATTTTGTCAGGTAGGGCATCTCGCATAAATATCCCCCTAAAATAGGGAATTTCTAAGCGTTTAACGTACTGTGCAATATCGATGTTCGTCAACGCTCGGCGTGGTAGCTTCAACGGTAGTTTTTTGACTGATACGGTCGTAGATATAGCCCTTTTCCTCGAGCAATGGATTCCATAGCTTTGTTATGTCGCTCTTTTTCCTGGAGATCCTTTTTAGAAGCCTTTGAGTCGCCAACCGCTTTAGCGACTGCTGCAGCACCGCCTCCGAGAGACCCCAATGCTCCTAATGCAGCAAGTATGGGTACAAGCGGCAATATACCTCCTCTCTTGGGAACAGGTACTACTGTAGAACGAATTCGGCGTTTCCTTCGCGATTTAAAAACGACCGCCCCTCCAATACGTTTACGCCTACTACACCTTGTACGCTTCCGTTTTCTAGATACCCCCGTACCAAATTTTTGCGCAATACCGGCAATAGGTAGTGCGCGCTTTCGTTTCCGGGAGACTCTCACACCAACAGTGGGTTGTGTACGCTTCCGTTTTCTAGATACTCCCGTACCAAATTTTTGTGCGGCAATAGGTAATGTACGCCTTCGTTTTCGGGGGGCCGTCACACCAGCAGTGGGTAGTGTACGCTTCCGTTTTCTAGATACCCCCGTACCAAATTTTTGCGCGGCAATAGGTAGTGTACGTCTTCGTTTCCGGGGTGTTCCCATAGCAGCAATGGGTTCTGTACGCTTCCGTTTCCGGGAGACTCCCATGCCGAGTTTGGTTTTCCCTTTCATAATCCCTGTAACAGCAAGAGCTGCCGCTCTTTCTCCAAGAGTAGAGTCTTTTGCTTTAACGCGTTCCCAAGCTTTCTGTGCAAGAACTTTATCCGCCGCGTGACGTGTCGAAAGATTGCTGGATTGTGAGTATGCGATGTCGTGTTGCTTGCAAGCCTCGTCCAGAGGGTTTCTTCCTCGATCACCTCGAGAAAGTCGTTTGTTTAAACGAGTGCCAGGTCCGCAAAACTTGTAACCTGGTATATGTAATTCGAAAGGCAACTTGTCAATAAGGGTGTTCAACAAACCGCGACCTTTCCGTCTTACGATTCGACGACGACTACGAGTTTTACGTCTAGTATAACTCATCTTAAAGAAACGCTCGTCGAAGAGCGACTGACGATGTGAAGCTCAAAGGGGTAGATATATACTTAGCACAGCGCGGTTAGAAGCTAGTTCGCCCCCGTCCGAAAACGATGAAGAACGTCAAACTTGTGAAACAAAAATGTTCGCTGCCGGTAGTAAATCATACAGTAAATTCCATGTCACAGAGGTTCAGACGACACGGCACTTTACTGGGTGTAGGATGTAAAAGGGGGTTGATCATTGGTCCTTCCGGCTCTGGGAAAACCAATGCGATGATCAGTCTTTTGGTGCACCGCAATGGGGTGCGGTTTCACAACTTGTATTTGTATTCCAAAACCCTTGACCAACCTAAATACAAATTTCTGAAGATACTTCTGAAGTCACTAAAAGAAATCGGATTCTACGAATTCAGCGAGGGGTGTGAGGTTATCAAACCACACGAGGCGAAAGAAAATTCTGTTATTGTGTTTGATGATGTGGCATGCGACACTCAAAGCATAATTAGAGATTATTTTAGTTTCGGACGTCATCGAAATATAGATTGTTTTTACCTCTGTCAGACTTACTCATCAATCCCGAAACAACTGGTACGAGATAATGCGAATATCATAATCGTATTCCGGCAAGACCACACCAATCTTAAACACATTTACGATGATCATGTAAACACAGACATGTCATTCGAAAAGTTTAAAAACTTATGTTCCCACTGTTGGATCAAAGATCATGGATTTTTAGTTGTCGACAAAGAAAGCGAAATCAACGCCGGTCGTTATAGAAAAGGGTTTGACAGTTATTTCACTATATAGGCATGGACCACTGCTGTACAAATTATTAGTCTACGAACAACGACAGTAATAGCAACATGGACAAACGGTTAGTAAGCGATCTTATTAAAGCTAGAAAGGCTGTCAGGCGGAAATATGAAACTTTAAAAGCAGATATCGCCGAATCTCAGACGGCTCTTGCGGAGCAATTTAAACCAATTTCCCAACCACTCACGGAATTGCTAACATCCATCAAGCAAGAAGGTGGTCAAACAATACAGCAAGAAGTAGGACCTATGCTGAGAACCATCAAACGACGAGTGTCCACACCATCTATCCTACCCCGTCCGAGAAATGGTAAAACCCCCGTACGAGCGTCAACCCCCGACATTGCCATTCCCGGACCATCGACTTCAGCGTTGGTAACATCCACACCTAGATTTCTTGACAGAGAAGTATTGTATGAGAGTTTACCGGATGAGGAGCAACAGGTGGAGGCTCAAGAAGAAGCGGCAATTGAAACTTCGGTAGCAGAGGCTAGGGAAACCGTGCGACAAATGATGGAACCGGAAGTTCTAGGGGAATACCTGGAACAGTTCTCAGGGTTAGCTAGAAAATATATCGAGGGAATGATACGAGATACAGAGAGCAAGTACGATCTCCATTATGGAGTTCGATGGGACATAGACACTGATAAATTTGCAATTGGAAATAAACAGCTTACTTTTGAGGGTCAGGACATGGTTATTACAGATCACGGAAATAGAATAGTATACAAAGGCACCCCCGGCTTTTACGAATTAATGTTCTTAAAGAAACCGATAATTTATACAAAAAAAGACCATGAAAATTACTATGACATAGTGAACCGGTCCGCCGCAAATCGTAAGAACTACGATCCAACCCAAGGGATAAGCGGTAACGCCGGCTCAAAATATATGAAAATAGTACGCCCCCTGGCTACCTCCTCCGGCATTAGACAACCTACCAGAGCCGCATCGAGAGTGCAGCGTACCGGAAGGGGGTTATTAACAGTAACCAATAAAAAAGTGGAATTTGTTCCTTGGAAAGATCCAAATTCATTAGTGGATCGTCTGCGCATATTACTAGCCTCTCAGGTAGCGGGGCACACCGGCCATTCCAACGAAATCGTAAGCATCACCCAAGCTCTACGAGAAGCAAAAATAATTCACTAAGACGAGTACAAAAGCAGAGGACCTATTGAATTACGATCAGAAGGTGTTAGACGATAGAGTAATGCCCATAGACAAATTTGGACGCCACTACCATAGCGCGCGCTACGGTTCTCATCGCAAACATATCTTTATGAAAGTTCAAAATGTAAACCGACTCCATATAGAGGTACCACTGCTGCTAGTGGGGCGTGGTTATGATGAAAGCGGATATTCCAAAATTTTCGGTAATAATGAGTACATTTTTCCTTTAACGATCGGTGAGATCATAAGTGTTCAAGTCAACGGACCTTTGGTAGTATCACACATCAACGGCATCAAACACGACACGCTTGTCGGTAAGACATTGCGGCGAGGAGATAAACTGAAATTCGAATCCATAAACACTAAGTTATACGTGCAACTGCTGCTTAAATGTCCCATAGCAGTCGATACAGCAACATTCGGCAATGAGTCCTAAGGAGGATCTAGTTGCAGAACTTCACAAACCAGCGCGAAGAAATTTCAAGAGACGACGGGTGATTCTCAAAGGATTGCATGATTTACTACAAGCGGATTTGGTGGAGATGCAACCATATGCACGAAGCAATAAAGGTTATCGATACATTTTAGCTGTTATTAATGCGTTTTCTAAATACTTGTGGGCTCTCCCGGTAAAACGGAAAACGGGAAAAGATGTAGCAGCAGCTATGCGAAAAGTTCTTGCTAATATGAAGGTATCTCCAAAAAACGTACAAACCGATTTGGGAAAAGAATTTTATAACAGCGATTTTCAAGCATTGATGCGACGTTACAAGATAAATCATTACAGCACGTATTCAACTATGAAAAGCAGCATCATAGAAAGATGTAACCGCACCCTTAAGAACATGATGTGGAAGCAGTTTAGTTTGCAAGGGTCCTACAAATGGTTGGACATTCTGCCCCAACTTTTAAGCAAATATAACACAACCAGGCATAGCACAACAGGTATGAGGCCGGCTGAAGTTAATCTTAAAAATGCCAAACGTCTGTTACACACCGTGTACAGCCACACAAAAACTGTAGATCCGACACCTCAAAAGTTTCATAAAGGAGATTCTGTACGCATTAGTAAATATCGCTCGATATTTAGCAAAGGCTACACACCCAGCTGGAGCAACGAAATATTCAAAATAGCCACAGTGCGACTTACAAATCCTACCACCTACAGACTCACCGATCAGGAAGGGCAAGAAATCAAAGGTGGATTTTACGAGCACGAATTACAGAAAACCAAACACTCTGACGTATACCTGGTAGAAAAGGTGTTGAAGATTAAGGGTAATCAGCTTTACGTAAAGTGGTTGGGATTCGATAATCGTCACAATTCCTGGATATCCAAAAACAATGTTGTATAACTTATTATGATTCTATAGAACTCTTTCAATAAAACACTTTTTTTGTTTTACTACCATTTATTTTCTTTAAATAAAAACTTTTTATGTTTTACAGTAATTTATTATTGTAAATGCTGAACATGAGTGACTACAGTGTTAAATAACAAATATACTTAATAATGCGGACCCAAACAATCAGATTTTTTGTAAAATTTAACTTACTACCTCTATTATACAAGCTAGTGTTCTTAACCTATACTATAATTGCTATATACAATAACTAAACCTACAAAGTACAAGAAAGCCGTGTAGGACCTCTGCTGTTAAGTAATAACGAATACTGTTCCGCGAACATATTGCTACACCATCGTTTCGGCAATGCGCAGCAAGTTGTCTAGACGACTGTAATCATCTATGTCACGGTGACCCCACGCTAAGGTTTTGGTAGTATTAGGAATAAGAAAGCGTTTATCATCTCGCGAAGAAAGCGCAACCTTATTCATTAATTCGGTGTACATAGTGTGTAAACGGGAACGAAACACATACATCTGACAAAATACAACTTCCCTCTTGTTTTCGACTACAGATTTATAAATTTCGGTGGTGAGGTGATTCCGAACAGCACTCTTTCTAACTCCCTTCGCCTTTTTGGCTTCTTTACCAACAGCGTTTACACAGTATGTTTTTGCACCGACCCCGTAATAGCTACACACAGCCACCCCCGCGTACTCATCCTTAAATTTGCCAACAACGGACTTGGTTCTCGAAATTCCGTGCAGACCATTCTTGTAATTTGATGTATCAAAGAGATCAAGGTGCTCTTGCATGTCCGCGTAAAAATGTTCAGTAAAAATTTCCAAAATGTAAGAATCCGTGTCTGTATACAGTAGAGACACATTACGGCCGTATTTATGCTTCAAAAATTTGTAATAAAACTCGTACATTACCGTTTTCGAAAGATCTAAAACTGAGAAACCAACATAAATGGGTTTGTTATATAAAACCGATGTTCTGTTCATTTCCACTGCTATTAAATTTTCCCCAAACCGAATTCTATCTTTAAAGTTAGGTTTCGATATCAAAGCTTCTGCCCCCATTCTATTACCAATTTTCTCCCAATGACTAATTAACTTTACAAGAACCCTTTTGTCCACGTTTTCCATGGTTTTACCAAAGACGCTATTGTTAGCTAGTTTGAATGAATTTCGATGAAATTCATTGTCAGACTTGTTACGTAAATTTGTGTTTAAATCGATGTAGGATCTGAGCCAAGGAGATTGTCTAAACTTAAGTATTTTATGTGTTTTAACCAAAATCAAACCAGCCTCTAAGCATTGCCTCAAATTTCTGTAGTGAATAATATAATTGTGTTTGTCATACAAATTTGGAATTAATTTTGCATTTTTAAATTTTCCCTGTGGAGGCACCAATAGCTCGGGGCAAAAGGGGAAGTCATTGTGATCGTCATGTAAATTTTCGGGGTACCGCAAGTCAACTTCCAACACGTACCCAGTATCTGAGTCGTCCAAAATTTGAAATACGTCAAAACTATCAATTTCGTCGTCAGTCAACCAAACAAAACCACCTTGCGGTAGAAACTGTCTCATACTATGTCCATACAAATTCGTGGAATCTAAATGAACAATAAAAGAAGTGGGTTTTAAAGCGTCATAGTTACCCGCAAATTTATTGTTGGCAATAGCCTTTCGCCCGACGCAAGTACTGACTCCTCCACGAATACCCTTTCTAAAAAAGTGAAACATATCCATATCCGTCAACAGCTCCAACTCAACCCCCGTATATTTTAACATGGCGTCCCAACTTAAACCGGGGGCGGTGAAGTACTGCGCCGGATCTAAATTATATTGATTTAAATAAAAATTTCGAAAGTTTTCGAAAACGTCTGCCAATATAAACACGTCACATTTGAGGTAAACATCGGAATAGTCGCCCAACGTTTGACATTCGAAAGTTTTCCAGACCTTAACGGCGCGTTCGTAATCGACCTCAGTAATATGCGTCTCGGTTAAATGATCATAAAACTGAGCGATTGTGGGCAACGCCGGCTCGTCTAATTTTGTAAATGAATCCAGATACGAATAGGGAAACACACCTTTCTGTCTCATCAGTTCGAATTTGATGTCATGTCCGAATTGCTTATGAATTTCAACACACTGATCATCTGATAATGTGGCGGCCAGCGATGCTAAAGAAGCACTTAAAAATCTGTAACTATCTAAAAATCGAATTTGCATATAAACGTTTTTTCGTTTTCCGTCAACAACGACTTCATCTACCCAAAGACGTTTACCAAATGAAATATATTTTTCCTTATTTTCCGGAATGACATCAAGCTCCTCGTTATTTTGAGCTAACTGTTTGACAAAAAGGTGGGAATCGTAATTTAAATTGTGAAAAAATACGGGAATAAAATTTGGAAGTTTATAATTCAGATTGCAATTGGAATGGGCAGCTCCCCGATATTCTCCAGTCAAATGGTCGTGATCGCGAACCTTTACGTCCCCCTCTCCAAAAGGACGATTGCAAATATGACATGAAGCAGCATCCTTAAAATTTTGAATTTCTTGCGGAGCCAGAGGCTTGAGGGGTACAACATGCTTTAAACTGTTGGAATGTAAGGCGCGAACGTCTCTGTCTAGACGCTCAACAAACACGTCCACAGCATCCTCGCCCCTATAAATTTCGAATTTGGATAGAGTATCATCAAAAGAACATTTCAAATAATACGCGAAAGAATACGGTTGTGCTCGCACGTTTTGATCGTATATGGTCTTTCGCGATCCGGCTCCTGATCCCCACCATCGACAGGTAATAAAACGGTCTCGAAATCTGCGTAGCATACATAGGGCAGTTTCAATTGCTTATGATAATTATCAAATTTAAGAATGTTCTGGGCCTCACCTCCCCACACTTATCCGTGATCGGCTCTGTCGTAGGCAACTTTGTGCACACATGATTACAGTCAAAAAGCTTATGGTTCTCCAGATGGGCATCGGTGCGAAAGTAATTTAGACAACCATTACAAAAATGTTTTGCATTTTCCCTAGCCGTTATTTGCCGCGAAACTAACCTAGACAAATTGGTGATCCAGCAGTAGTGGTTATTACCTTCGCCGTCTGTTAGAAAGCAGCAAATTTATATGTCCGTTTTTTATATGTGGCGAATAGTACAGAGGTCCCACAACTTCATATATGGTAATATCGTTTTGAAAGTCTTTTCCAACGCGTATACATTTATAGAAAGTTGAGGGTTATTTTTTCAAATTTAGAAATATCGCGCATCTAACAGGGAATTCAATGTCCTTAAAATTTAAAAACTCGCTGCAATCTGGATACGAACTCGTTCGATTAGACAGTCCATCCGGTTCGCAGATGGCCGAGGGTTACCGCCCACCCGAAACAACGCTCGTCATCGACGTTTTGGACGTTCACGATCGCTTTCTTGGACTGAATCTGCTTCGGGAGCGGGATATACGAAGACGCCCGAAACGGATTGAATTTATTTATATTTAATTCTAGATACAGCAACTGCTTCAAGATCCACCCTGTAAAAATTTTGCGGTTAGTAACATTAACAAGAATTACAGTTGTAATACACACCTGAATCGCGTTCCTCAAATTCGGACACCTTCTGGTCCAATATCCCCGTTAAATTATCATATAATTCGTTCAAGTCTGTACTGCGAGTGACCACCTCGTTGGTCGTATTAAAACTTTTGACGTCTTGTACATCTTGAGTCTCCAAAATAAAATACCCGAAAAGTCGAAATTTGAATTTTATACTGTTTAATTTGGTCAATTGAGCTTCTATAAGACCTACAATTTTGTCTTTCAATTCGGTCATATATTCTACAACGCTTATATGATAATTTTCCGTGGACACCCTGTAAGCTGGCAACGCGGGACTTGAAGGCGCTTGGAAGGGCCACCACTCCTTTCCCCAGATGGACGACATCACACCGCCTCGTGTGACGATTGCTCCTCAGGTGTCCAACGAAACAAGTCCGAGGAACATTTTCATCACACACGTCGCAGTATTGCGTCCTGGGGAGCTGTTCTGTTAAACCAAACGTTAGAAAACATGAAACACTACAATAGAGACACACTCACCACCGCTGGAGTCATTAAGTCTTGGGCGTTACTCGCCGATGGTCCCTCACCAGCTGCTACCGAAGCCTCCATAGCGTCACCTTTAGAAAACGCACAATTGATATAATCAGCAGCAATCAACACGTTTCCACTTACCACTTCGTCGATGGTGGCCAACCTCGGGCGACAGCTATCTCTTCGATGGCGAAACAAATTGTCAGCTCTGGTGAAGGACTTTCCACAAGCAGTGCACCTGAACATAATGGTAAATTAGTCTCGCGCAATCGGTTAATATACTAATTGCGCGATTAGCTACCCAGCTCGAGGCTTACTATCACAAACGAAAAGAACACCTTTATTAACACTGATTAACAAATTAAACCTCGAATGGAATACCCAGGTGTCACCACGGGGAGGATTCGCTTTGGACACCCTTGGAGAGGATAGGGGGGGAGGTTATTTGTGTTAGGGGTGTATGATATGTTAAACGATTATCTACTCGTTACTTAGCCTTTTTATCGAGCTCCTGACGTCTTGCACGAATCGCACCCTCCACAGCTAAACAGATCTTGGATTAGCTCTAGCCTTGCTAACGCAGCATTCTTAAAGATGTCCATGTTAGTTGCGCTGTGGCCGTGGCGGATCTTAGGTAAAGCAGGCTATGCTTTTTAGGTACTCATCGTGCATCGTCGCTTCTAGTCTGCGGCTCGAATTTCTAGGGAGCTAATAACAATATAAGCTATTAAACTGGGAAAGCACGCTCTGAACACCTTCAATGTTAAATAACATATATGGGTAGAAAAATAATATCTAATATCTAATATCTAATATCTAATATACCTTATGTAATGGTCACCGCTGCGAAGATCGGCTGCTTTAGCATCTATTGCATTACGATTAGACACGTATTCACGTTCGGCACACTGGGATGGCGACATGTCATCAATGTCTTCCTCCGGAGGGGTAGACGTAATCGACACCACAGTGTCGACTACGTTACTCCCAGTAGCTGACGACATGACGACTGCATTGCCCGAAACCGGAGACTGCACAATTACAGACGGTACTGCGGTCACATTTTCCGAAGGTTGGATTGTTGGCTGCTTCGAAATTCGACTGGTCGGTCGACTTGAGCCGGAGTCGATCTCCAAACCATCTACAAGGGCTCTAAACTCTTGCGCCGCACCGTCGCCGGAAGCCACCTTTTCCAATGGAATGTCGTCAAAATCGAACGTTTCCATAAACATTTCCGTTTGTGATAAATGAGGAGAAGACTCATGTAACATATTTTGGATTTTTGCCACAGGAACATCAGTCTCCTCATTTATACACTTGACATACTTCGCCAAATTAAATTTTGCAGGACTTTTCCTTTTCTGATCTTTCTTTAAAGCTGATTTTAAAATTTTGCTAGAACCTTGACTACTACTTTGAGATATGGTTTCGAAAGCAGGTGCAACGAGTACGTCACTTAAAACTTTTATGGTGGCTTGCGGCGATATCTGTACGGAACCGCTTGGTTCCGTGCAGGCGCAAAGTTTAACTGCACCCGTTTTTTTCAAACTGAGCCTATTAAATTTTGAAAATTTTTTCGGTAAAACTGCACCCTGACAAAAGGAACAGACAGCGCTGTTGCTAGCCATGGCAAACACGAGAGAATGGTTGCTCCCACCTCAGCCAGATGTATTTATACTGCATGCGAAGGATGACTTTCGCACGCAAACCAGTTGAAATTGAGTTCGTTGCAATCTACATTTTCTTACCTCGGCTCACACAAAGGAAGTTAGCCTTCAAATATCTTTAAGTTCGTTACCTACATTTTTACAGACGGCAATTCAAGTTAACATTGAAACACATTTTTCCAGACAGTTTGCGTAGATAATATAAAGTAAACTAGCGCACCAACTATTTGTTGTTCTAACATGTTGAAATGTTTAAAAATATTTTACAAATATAGACTTATACATCTAATATTTTTAAACCGTTTAATAATAATCAAATTTTATACCACTGTTGCAAATATTTATATCCTATTAATTACTAGCGCTTATTAAAAATACTGCAGCGTTGGTCGTGTGATAGGTGAATTTGTATTCACCGTTTAATAATAATCAAATTTTATGCCACTGTTGCAAATATTTATATCCTATTAATTACTAGCACTTATTAAAAAGCCTGCAGCGTTGGTTGTCTGATAGATGCATCTGTATTCACATTAATAAAACGCGAGGTTTCAAACATGAAAAACAAAATTTTATTTATCAAAAATCATGCAAATCAAATCTATTTAAAATTGACAGTTTAAAATGCATACTGTATATAAGAAACTTTCACTGCTAATATCTAGCTTCGTTGCAATCTACATTTTTTTCTTACCTCGGCTCACGCAAAGGAAGTTGGCCTTCAAATATCTTTAAGTTCGTTGCATGCCTCTATTTTTGCAATTCAAGTTAACATTGAAACTCATTTTTCCAGACAGTTTAAAACACAGTTTACACAAATAAAGCGATAATATAAAGTAAACTAGCGCACCAGTTATTTGTTGTTCTAACATGTTGAAATGTTTAAAAATATTTCACACATACATTTGTTCTAATATGGGCTTATAATCTAGCGAATAAAAAAACATAACGAAATTTTACTTTACGAGGAGGTGAAGCCCTGAGTAATTATTTTAATACAACGTCTGCTCAACTGTAATGATTAACAATTTTGTTTACAAATGCATTTCCAATATAGCATTTGAATAACAGGTCAATCTAAACATATGAAAACATTCCACTGGCTTAATATCTACCTATTAATATGTAATACAAATTATGCTGGGTGTCGACATTTTAATAAAATAACATCTGCCTTTTAACCACGTTCAAAAAAATTCAGAAGCGATGCACTAATTTCAGAATAATAATTACTAGGTAAAAGCTTTTAAAAAAAGCAACATTGCGGGTGCCAGGCATTTTAATAAAATAACATCTACCGTTTAACCACGTTCAAAATATTCAGAAGCGATGCACTAATTTCAGAATAATAATTACTAGGTAAAAGCTTTTAAAAGAGCAACATTGCGGGTGCCAGGCTTTTTAATAAAATAACATCTACCGTTTAACCACGTTCAAAATATTCAGAAGCGATGCACTAGTTTCACAATAATAATTACTAGGTAAAACGTTTAAAAGAGCAACATTACGGTCTTATTAACAAAGCAATTTTAAATTGTTCATTTTTAATGCAGCTCTTCTTGGAACAATCGATATTTATATTACCAGTGATAGCGGCTTTCATTGACTTTTAAAAACTTGGCCTCGGTACACATTAACTCGTATGTTGAAAAATGGCAGTTGTTTACCATGCCTAAATGACCTTTTCAAACGAGTGTGAATACCTGCACGTACGCACACAACCTAAAAAAAAAACGTACGTGTCTACTGTCTCTTGTCTATTACTAACGTCAATGCAATAATTTTAAATTTAAAGATGTGGAAAAAACACCACTAATTTTGATATGAAGGAACTTCTTTTATAGAATTATGCATGCACTAGGAATTATCAAACAGGTGCTGCTCCACATATTCGTCTTCTAATACTGCGGCAAATGGCTACAGCAGATCTAGCTAAATTTACGTACTTGAAAAACTAAATGCCTATTACTTTTTACGTCATACAACGCATTGCTATTCATCTATTCCTAGAAAACCTAGGGGTTCAAAACGTGTTATTCCGAATACAAGAAATCCATTTTTATTGGTAATACATGTAGTAGATCTACTTGCTTATTAAATGACTGTCTAATTAATGTAATTGGAAGCTTATGAAGTTATCGCTATAATAAAAAAAATAGCTGATGGATTATTAGAACAACCAAATAACTATAACTATCTAATTTTATCTAAAAAGTAGGTTGTGCGGTATCAAAATGTTCCTTTTTTAGCATACAATGTAACGGCGATAGAAAAATTTTTCTATTTCTAATTACAACTTAAATATACGTAAAATTAGTTTCTGGAAAGTAAATTGGTTACACATTCCCTGCCCTCAATACGTAGTCGGGGGGAACTGGATATATAAACATCGAGAATTGCTTGAAGAAACCACAGTACCTCCAATCCACCGCAACTATACTTCAGGTAAGATATTGTTCTAAATATCTGTTTTTATCTTATATGTCCATATCTGTACTTTGAAAATGTCTTTGTAAATATATATGTTTTTATCTTATATGTCCATATCTGTACTTTGAAAATGCGTTTGGACTCAGTAAAAGAAAAATTTCTCAAAAACAACGGCAAAATGTCGCACACGAAAGTTCTTTTTTTCTAATACTTTTCTAATGTAATCTTAAAATGCTCATATCTCCGTTGTCTATTGAGATATATCTTCGCCGTTTTATGCATTGGGTTCCTACCGTCATGTACTACATTTTAAACATTTCTAACATTTTTCTAATGGTGTCTTAAAATGCTTGTATCTTCTATATTTATTAAGATATTTAAATGCCGTTTTTTGCATTGTATTGCTACTGTCATATACTACATTTAAAAAAATTTTTTTTTTCAAATCTTAAAAACGTTCATATCTCCGGTGTTTATTAAGATATTTGGTCGGGATTTTTTTCATTATGTTGCTACCGTCATGTACTACATTTTAAACATTTCTAACATTTTTCTAATGGTATCTTAAAATGCTTGTATCTTCTATATTTATTAAGATATTTAGATATGGTTTTTTGCATTGTGTGGCTACTGTCATATACTACATTTTAAAATTTAAACGCTCATATCTCCGACGTTTATTAATCTGAAAAATGTTTCAGATTAAACCAGACGAGAATTTGCTGTGGGTGGTTTATGTAAGTAAAACTTGATTAGCTCCTTTGAGAAATTACATGTCTTTCTACAGCTATAGTGAGGCTGCCCACACCATCCCACCACAGTCCCACATCCCACATCATCGTTGCATTACAGGTATGTTACCAGTTGTAAATATAACCTCTCTAATCTGATTTTTTTACATAGTATGCGATTCGTGTGTTTCTTCCATACAAACCACATCTACTTCGCCCCTAATGAGGAGGTAGTAAATCTCACCCATGAGTTGGTGTGGGACCCTCTTACTACCTACCGCTGGATTCCAGAGCTACCCCACCCCTTGATTGACCGACTCCGCAATCGAGTCAACCCAACCGACAATTGCGTCTTCTTCCATTACGCGGAGGAGCACGTATGGTTGTCGGATGGTGAAGACATTGGAACATTCAACATCCCAGAACTAGATGACATCACGTCTAGGGTGTTGAATGAGTATGTGGACTCGGTCAACATAGACCAGCCTGATGAAAACATGCCGTCGGACAGGTCGTCCACACCGTCGAGTCTGGGATCGGATGGGCTGTCCATACCTGATGACGTCAGTCTGATATGGAGTCCAAACGATCCAAGGCTTAACGGTATGGATCACGTATCTGACGCCATGTCGCCATCTTCCGTTGGAGATAGCATTTTCGACGTCTCCACCGAGGGTTGGTCTGGGGAAGAAGATGACGACGCCGGCGGTGGCGAAGGTATGGAAGATGGTGACAGTGGTGGTGAAAACAATTCAGGGTACGAAAGAGACGTTGAGGAGTAGATTTTAAGTTGTTAGGTTAGGTTAGTTTCTAAGTTAGTCAGTAAGTTATTTGTATAATAAACGTTTTAAAATTTTTAATTTTTTATTGCATCGTTATAACTACATGATAAACACTTATTGTTGTTGTGCGTATTTTTTGAATGCAATATCATATGTAATGATGTCTGAAGCATACTTTAGCATTTCATGCATGCAGTATACATTTTCGGATTTTATTGGCGGTAACGCATCCTCAATGCTTCGTTTAAAGTCGCCGGGTAAATTCCAAACGCCTTGGATTATACTACTGTAGAAATTTTCAAAATTTTGACTTTTTAATAGTTCAGCTTTAGAATTCAGCAGGGGCAACAAATCCCACAACTCTGCTACTGATTGCATTCCGAGATACACTTGGGATCGCTTACGTTCCTGCAGCACAATCACTTTTTTGTTTCCGATTTTTTGGAAATATATTCGTTTGCCTGGACTTATATCCACCGGTTTTAAATCTCCATCTTCATAGTTAAAATGTCTGTTTATCACATCTTCATTTTTAAGAAAGACTTGCCACTCTCCTTCGTCTAGCAGTATAAAATTGTTGTTAATCCCACTAATTAGCACTCCCGGCACAAACGATCCAAAACAGGTCAAACCCAAACTCACAGATTTATTTCTTGACTTATTCAACGGATAACTTGTTGCGTTTAACAATACTGGATATAACAGTTTCACTTTTTTCTTTGACCCCTTCACAGTTTCACCAACCTTTTGTACCTCATCCATTGTTTTTGCTAGTACAGCACACGATATACTACTGAACACAAAACTACATCTACTGTTATACTCATTCTTCAAGGTTACTGTCGGTGGCGTCGCTCCGAACGTGGCCTCGCTTCGAACATGACCTTGGGCTTGCACGTGGCCTCGCCTTGCATGTGACCTTGGGATTGAACGTGGCCTTGGCCTTGAACTCAAGGTCAAGTGGTGGGGGGAGGTTCCAGAACCATCCACTTCCCTCTACTAAACACCAAAAATGACCAAGCTGTAAAAACGTTTTCGGAAATTATTTATTCCCTTTGTAGTGCGTGTTTGTTTTACAATGCATATCGGTGTTGAAAAATAAATTTGACAAAAGAAGTATAGAAATAAAATTATAATCAGTCTGCACAATGTGTTTCACTTCCCGCTTTCACACTACGGTATCTATTTTTTTTATTTTTCTTCTGATTGATATCAAACTCTGTTAAATTACATTATCCATTAAAAGGGGTACCTGTACACTTAAAAAACACTACGATCAAAAATAAATGCGAAACATTTAAATATAGCAGTTGGCCTACTATAATCGAAAAAGCTATTAAAAGCTGCTCAGAATCATATTATGATATACATTATACATATAAAAGCTGCGTATAAACGAAGCAAATGAATTATACCTATTGTTATGCACATATTTTCGTTTTTTTTCAAATAGGAAAAATTCTCTAAAACTAGTAGTTTATGTTGCGGAAATACCTCAAGTTATTTTATATTGATGTGCCATTGTCAGCCACTATTTTCTTGTGTATTCTTGTTACTTATAGTAATAATATTCTATCGATATAAAAATTACTATTTGGAAAAGGTTTTCTCAAATTTTCTGTGGATGTATGTATATGGTTATGCCATCTGCATAACCCTGATAATACATTCCGTTCTCTTACAATTCCCTCAACATACCATCGACCACCATGCACCACATTAGAGCGGACAATATTCTTTCCTGCTGGTAGCTTCGGGTGACTGAGACTGCTGTGGTAATTTCATTGAGAGTAGTTTTTACGACTTTGTTTTTAAACGTGTTTGTTATTTATTTGTTGAGCACAAGGTGTATGTCCCTATCTCTTACTGCTGTCCCCTGGATATATATGAAGATTTCTAACCCAAAAATGGGTTGGTATGTTGATGAACGTTCAGCTCGCAGGTTTTAAAATACTGTTACCCATATTGGTAGATGCGTAACGGGAAATTTTCTAGTACCGTGTCCCTCAAGTATCTGTCAATTAATTGTTCCAACATCTTTAAAATGAATGAAGTAAGACTTATAGGTTTTTTGAGTATGTATCCCTTTGGTCATAATCATCATATCAATCAACCCTCTGCGTCCACTGTTGGACATACGTCTCCCCCATTTTCGTCCATTCAGTTCTACTTTGGGCGGCCTTCCTCCACTTCTCTTATCAGCTCTCGGCGTCTACTCAAGCAGCCTTTTTGTCCATCTCCCGTCCGTCATCCGGGCCACATGTCCGGCCCAGTTCCATTTGAGCTTTGTTATCCGTGTGATTATATCAGTTACACCTGTTCGTCGGCGCAGATCTTCATTTCTAATATGCTCGTGAAGAACCAAATGAAGACACTAATAAAGTTATCAGTGATTTGTGTCGAGATAAGTTAAAGGTGACTGTATCTCCTAGCGATATCGACTGCAGCCATGGGCTTCCCGGTAGGGAAGGTTCTTATAGACCGATTATCGTCAAATTCATAAGCCGAAACACCAAAAACCTAGTGTATAAAAACCAAAAACTTCTTAAAGGCACAAAAACAGTCATGCTGGAAGACCTCACAAAATACAGACAGCAACTGTTAAAAGAAGCCCTGAAGAAATTCGGTTCCAAAAGGGTGTAAACCAGTGGGTGCCAAATTTTCGTTAAACTCGATGATAAAAGTATCAATCATGTGCGCTCATCAGGTTAGATAATATAAGATAATTATTATACGGTACCTACGATCACAATGTAGCGGCTACAGCAATGTTTTCTGACTCTCCTATTTGATGAACGGCTTGTCTTTTTTGTTTGTTAGTATATATTTATTTTTGCTTGTTGTTTTGGATTATTTTCATGTGTTCCCATATGGACAATGTAACTGGAATTTTTATATCTTGAGAATTTGAAACAATTTTATTTAAGAAATTGCCCAAGCTGTTAACATTGTTCTAAGTTAGCTCCCAGAAAAGTTTAATTTTTGTTAATAAGACAACCTCATTTAGTGCAAATGTTGGTTTTATTTAACCACAAAAGTGTTAGGCACTATTGCAACCAGTTTTCCAGTCTTCAAGTGGTGTAATTTGTGCTGATTCGTGGTCGATAAGATCCAGACAGGTGCGGCCCAGCTACGGGCTTCGTTCGAGAGCCGATACCCTTTGCAGCAGCTAGTTGGAGCCAAGTTTGGTGTCTTCAACATTTAGAGGAGTTCTCTACGCAAAACTTCAGGCAGAGATTCGAGTCACCAGGCCTTTAGCAGCTAACAAAACGCTTTGGCGTCCCCTGAGAGGTGCGATCAGCTTTGGAAGGATCTGCAAACCAGGTATTTTGCGTAATTTTTATCGCCCAGAGCCCTTTTAGTTTGCTGGGCCATGCAAGATTGGAGTTTCCGCTACGCATTGCTGGAGTTCCCGATTATCCAGTGCATTCCAGAATGCAGAAATCGACTAGGGATCATTAGAAATTGTAGGCATTTAAAAGAAAATTTTCTATTCGTTTCCAAGCTAAAACAATTGATGTTGGCGTCACTAGTACGTCACGCTAGAACAAAAGCCGTTAGTACTGTTGCCATGCGAGAATAATGTTTGTTTACCTGAGGTATTTTGCTGATTTTGGCATTGATTTAAATTAATTATTGCGATTTATACGAGTGCACACCGCTTTGTGTTTTACGTCAGTTTTGAGGTTAGCTACTTCAGATTCAGTTCGGGTGCGTTCACAAGTAAAATGCGAATTAAATTGCAGCTACTTAAAATTAGTTTGTACCACCTAGTATTTCTAATTTTACGAACACCCCTGAGAGTATTCATGTTCATCGGAGCAGCCGAATATTATTGCATATAGTCAAAATAAGATAAGAGCACAAAATCGTTCACTTTTGCATTAAAATATCTGTACATTTTAATAAGCCTAAGATCGTGCACAGGCAGAACTATTCTTATTCACAACGTAAAATTTACACTCTCTATTTCATAGTAATATGTATATAATCTTCATATTCTTCTATGCCACTACCTTTTTTCTTTGTCTTTGTTAGGTTCCAATTTCAATGTTGTAAGCTTTCAATTTTTTAAATACTTCAACTTTTTTACTATTTATTTCTTGTATATTTCAAGTTCCAAACATCAAGGTCTGTATCCGCTGGCGTTTTCGTTTTTGATAGATCCGTTCTTTATCCGAGGCTTGTTTGTAAGATATTTAACCAGTTGTAACTAACTTTCGAAGTTTTCCTCCCTTAGCTTTTGGTGCACCAACATCTAACTGCAAGGCAGCAGCGCTATATGAACTTTATAAGATGGGTAAAATTTAGATGTGGTTGGGATTAAGGTTGCGTCATAATTCCCTCGAAATAGGAGGTGAGGAATATCAAGAGCTTACGTGGGCACGGTAGCTAATCCTGAAGTAGATCTATCTTTTGTTGGGATGACAGATGCGTACTATTGATTAACTTTAGACTGGCCGACAATCATTTGAAATTTGTACTATGATTACTCTCAATTTGTACTATTAATTATCTGATATTTGTTTTGAATTCTACCGAATTAGAAACTATTATACTGTGGTATTAGCATTTTGGTGTTATTATTTGTTACTGATACTGTGTGTGGTTTGAACTTCTCTTTCAGGAAATTATCTGCTACTTGAGTTTACGAATCCTCAATTGAATGCCTGGATACACTTGTCGTTAATTGGTAAAGATTCGTTGGTGCCCATTTGGCTTTCAATCATTTGTTAGTATTTAAAGTGCCACACGCTTGACTAGCCTGCCGGCAACTGTATCCAAATAGCCATAAAGTTTGTTTTGGTTTGAGAGGATAAATCGACGAATCGTCTCGCCAAACGTTGAGAGACCATTGGCATTGAAATATTTGTCGTACCCCGTGTGGCTGAAATGTTGCCACACCGGCAAAGAGAATGTTATTTAGAAAATGCAAATTTTTATGCATGTTTTTCATAATAATTTGGCAAATACTCATTCCTTTATAAAACTCCGTATCATGCAAGTCTTGATGAAATCTTGAATTTGACAACATATCATTAAAATATATATTACAAATACTTGAGGGCAGTGCTGTACCAAGCAATCTTATACAGATTGGTGGTGAAAAATGTGAACATAGACAATCAAATGAGCTAGATTTTAGAATATAGCTTTTGGGCTTTGCGTGCGTTAGACAGAAATAGACATATATGCGATCAACATCTAGTAGTATTCTAGGAGACTAGATTTTAAAACATATAACGCATACAAATATTGTAAACTGTATTCTAGCTTATTTGACTGCTTACTGACACACCAACTGGTATGTCACTTAGAACACTATTAAAAAAATTTAAAATTGGCTGAATGTAAGACATTGTGTTGCAAGGGAAATGACGTTTATGGCATGCAACAAGCTTAAAAGTAACTCAAATATATTAAGAGGGGGGAGAGGGTCGTAAGCTATAAGAGCAGGGGATCGTTCACGCTAGTCAAAACAATGCGCGGTACCTGGAAAGATGCAGGGACAAACTTTTGTTATTTTTATATGCCAAATAGTGCATTTGTCAGCCGGTGACGTATGAAGACTTTCACCAGGAAACCCTCCCTTGGTGTAGAACGATTGCATGCTCAGCAACGTATTTAACCCACCCTGTTCTAGGACTTTTATAAAAAGAAGCTTATTTTACTTCAATGAACACGCTTCCCAAAAAATCAAATACATAGTTAAAAATATGAGATTTACGAAACAATACATGTCAGGATTTGTTGGTGGTAACGGCAGAGCTGCAAATGAGGAGACCCGCAATAAATCAGCTTTAATCTATCTACACGCGTTACGTCATTGCTCTATACAAGCTACGGAAATCAGCTTTAATAATCTAATGACAACTCAATCAGCGATTGCAGATAGCGATCTACACCACAACGTTAAAAATTCGGTGCTCTGCAGCGATGCATGCATTGTTATACTACATTACGTACCAAGTCTCGAAATTGATGTTAAAAGTGAGGAAAAGACAATTTCCTTGCGCGTGTGCATTTCAGATTGAGACGAAGCCGAGTTATGTGAATTCACAACGCTAAATACAGAATGTTTTCTAGTTTCTAGAGAATAATTAAATAAAAAGTAATTGAGAAATTAGTTACAATATCTCCCGGCGAGGTTTTTAAAAACAAAAATGCGGATGAAAACCTCTATCTGACAATGTCAGTATATTATCAATAATTTTTAGGTTAAAATTACATATTTAGCCTACTGTATAACTATGAACTGTACTTTATTTTTATAATTCATTAAAAATACGTTCGTTATGATAACTACTGGCTAAATAATATTGCAATTCTTTTTGTCTGACTATAGCGAAGCTGTCAATTTCCTATGTGCCGTGGAAAAAAAACAATAAAATAGGGTAACTTAACTCAATGGAGTAATTCAGCAAGGGTAAAAGGCAGCATATTGGGCACTGGGCCATAAATTGGTCCACATGAGGCGACTAAGATGTTTAGGGATAATTCTTTCTAATCCTTTCGAACTCGTTAAAGCCTCGTTATCCCGTATCAGGTTCCCTTAGTCAATCAGGACAGGGGAGTATTTTATGTAAAAACATACTGAGTGAAATTTGTATTTATCCCTGATCGCAACCTTATTATCTCATTAAATCACAATAAAGCTTCTTATATTGGAAACAATGACAAAAACGGAAAGTTAAAATTTCAAAGCTGCAAAATAATTGTCGTTTTTGTTAGGTTTAATTTTAATTTTAATTTAAATTTAATTCGCACTCAGCCAACAGCTTTTAGGCCAATTATAGGTGTCGCTGTGCAGTTATGAGGACTTCAAACCCCACTAACGACTGTCATGATGTTGTTATGACCGCCGGGACAAATTTTTTTCCGTGATAGCCGTACCACGAGGGGCCGCGAGATGCAGCCGTGGAACTCCCATCCAAGTTCTGACCAGAGAGAGCGTTGCTTAACTCTGCTGATCGAACGTGGACGCTTGTTCAAGCTACACCACCCAGGACCCTCACACCACCCGTTTATATAAGTGGGTCTGTAGTATATATCTATGAGTAGAATATTTCCAGATCAAATAATGGTAATTTAAAAATAATCCGCACTTACAGTAAATTTAAAACTTTCACGATCGCTGTCTGCTGCAGTTATGATTTTCAGATAATGGTGCACTTGTTGGAAATAAACTCAACTTGACGTTCTAGTGAGTATACGTCTTTATGAGTTAGTTTGGGACTGAAGTTATTTAATTCAGATTTTGCGTAAGTATCTTATTGTTAGGCTTGCTTGCTTACTTGTTCCTGTGTTGTGCGTATTGGTGCTCGATGCAAATATCAGTTTCGACCTGTTATTCAAATTCATTTTTAAAATTAAAATGGCTGTCGAATTGTTACAGTATGCATGCATTATTTGATACTAATTTTTCCAAACCCAAAAATAACCAAAATACTTTGCTAATTCTAAATTTATACTTTTATGTTGTTTTTCAATCAAAGATTGTTGCCCTACGGGATAAGAACATATTCTTGGTGCAGCCTCGATCTTGTTCCTGGGGCTTTACTAAGCTCTTCATGGCGGTGCTTAAAATCCTGTAAATTGAAATATATTTTGAAGGAAATCTGTGCGAAACACTATGCACACTTTTCAACATCCAGTAAACGAGGATTCTCTTCATGATGAACTTATAAAAAGCTTAAAGTTTTTAAAACCCTAGAAATTATGGTTTGAGGAAATTTTCCTTGCGATTTATTAGAAATTATTGATTTAGGACCCCGTATATTTCTAAAATTTAAAGTAGGAAGAATATATTGACGTTTCTTTTCCACAATTTGATATAATTCCTTCCTTTGTGATAGCTTATAATGTCGTAGTATATAAAATACTTGTTTAGAATTTTGCAATACATCTTGCTAGAAATAGTTTTTGTAAATAGTTAAATATTAAAAATATTCGCTCTTAATTTGTAATGTGAAAGGTCTTTTAGCTCAACCAACCTGATTGAAACTAAAACTGTGTCATATAATCGAATAGATATTAAGTAGTAGTACCTGGAGCAATATAAACCGTGTGTCAGTTTTTTTGAGTATGCCTTTTTATGAAGATTGCTGCTTATCAAATGCAATTAAGAAAACAAACTAATTTCATAAACTTGTATAAATGTTTACTTTGTTACGTGTCAAAAGCGTTTTTAGCAGTAGCATTCGTTTTGCCGTATAAGTGCTTCTTTAATTGCAGCAGTCGTATAAACGCATCTTAATTGCCCGTTCGCATATCGCGCCGACAGAGCTGAGTTTCCTGTCAGCTTTCGTGCATTTTGGCTGTGAGTTAAAAAAGTTTATCTTGCAGTGCATGCGTTTTTTTTCGGTTTTCGAGATACCAAGCGACTTGTCGCGTGCTTTTCCCTTGCCTCAGCTTGGTAACTTTTATGTAATTTTCGTGCACCGGAGTCTCGTGCTAGCTTCTTGTATTTGAAGAGATTCTTTGTGAAGGCATCGCTTTGCTGCGGATTTTGGGCACCAAGCACATATTTCGAACGTATTTTTGTATCGACTTCTATTAGACGAATCATTTATTATAAGTTATTAGCCGTCCTGGTCATAAAACTCTGTATTACAGCGTGAGCGTTTCGTTAATTTTGGTTTTGGTAGCGTATTGTATTTAGATGATTGCATACGCTGTTTCTAGGTTTTACAGGAGATTCTAAAATTCTCCGATACAGCCAATGCTGGAAGTCCAGAATTTCTTCCATCTTGAGAGAACAATTTGATCTTGATCCACATCGCTTGAACGATCCGCTTTGTAGCAGTATTTCGCTTGCGACCGAGTGATTTTTGCAAGCACCCTCAACCTGCTGCTAGCATAGCTGTGAGAGCCCGTTTGGATGCTATTTAGCCATCCGCTGCAGAAGCTTCGCCACTCAGATAAGTACTTACCACCTAGTAAACTGCATCGCCGCAGCTCCATCAGAGTTGTGGAATTATGCCTCCTTTGCTTATTGTTCTGACTTTCGGGTAGTGCTATTCAAATTGACGCACCTAGTAAAGTTTCCTCCAGGATTCAGCCGATTCTAAATTGGTTTTATGATATTTGCCCTACGAGCATTCAAGAGTCCGCTAGAGTGAATTAGAGTAGAACTGTTTGTAGTATGTACCAATGTGCTTACCTTTGAATTGATTATTGTTTCGTGGTTAATTCATGTAAAATGCTATTTGGGGGTGTACCGTTGCGGCCAACTCAAAGTTCACGGCAGATTTTTAGCTTGTAATACGATATTCTAATCATAGACGTCGGGTTTTGACGTTTACGTTTGGCATCAACTGTCATAGAACTGAAAACTCGAAAAATTCCCAGACATTTGTCAGAAGCAGAGAAAATGCAAGCTATTACAAAACTGGAAGAGAACTGGTCGCTGAGTCGAGTCGCAGCAGGTTTACATGTGGGCAAGAGCTGCATTTTCAAAATTACAAATCGTTGGCAGCAGAGACTTCTGCAAGAAAAGTTTTTTTACACCAGAGTACAAAGAACGAAGAATACAGTTTGCAACTGACTATTTGAATGAAATCGACGAGTTTTGGAACACGACTGTTTTCTCAGATGAAAAGGTATTTCAATCATTTACCAATTGACGATTAAGGGTGTATAGACCACAAAATGCAAAATTTTAGGAGCAAAATTTTGTTCAACCTTTAAGGAGTAGTGGACGATTCTCTGTAAACGTATGGAGATGGATCAATGCTCGCGGATCTGGGGCATGCTATAGAATTAATGGTCGACTAAACGTTGAAAATTATTGCAACATTTTGCAAAATGTGATGCTGCAATCTCTAAGAGAGGTCTTTCCTAATCAATTTACTTTTTAACAGGCAAGATATTACCTAATTAATTATTTTGTTTATGTTAACGTAATTGATAACATTATTTTCACAGGATAACTGCCTGTGCATGCAGCCAGGGGTTGTTCATTGATGGTTTGATGAGATAATATCAATTTATTTACCATGACCTGCAAGAAGTCCGGACTTGAACCCCATCGAAAAGGTTTTGCGGGTATTGAACTACAAAAATTTATACCAGGGATTTTGCAGCAAACAACGTCGATGAATTATGGGAAAGAATAAGAAACGCTTGGAAAACTGAGAGAAGGATACAATATGGAAACATTGGTCAAATCTATGCGAAACAAACTGCAAAGCGTAATACCAATCGAATACTGATACATATTTATTAATACATATTATTATACGTAGTTTGTTTACTTGCGAAACTTTGCTAAAATACAAAAATTAAAAAAGTAATACCTATTATTACAATCACAAGCAACGCCACTGGAGAAACCCTCATTTAATAAGCCGAAAATTCGCACAAATAACCATAGTAACAAAAAACCGTGCACTTTGAGATGTCCGCAACTGTACTTCTCGCTTAAGTAAAGCTCTTAGAACTAGCTGTTCTATGTAACGTTTGCTAAATAAGTTTAATGTACTGTTATTATGTTAATTGTCTGCTGTGCGATTGCCTGCTGCTATTTATTTGAGTTTATAGGTTTTCGACCTATCTAGGTACATTTATTGTAAGTAAAGACCTGTTGGAGCTCATAATATTGGTTTGATAGTACTTATAAGGAACCTCTTAGCTGCGGGCTCTCAAGTATAGTCTCGTATTGTTATTGAGAATCTGACCATTTAGAAGGAAATTAATGCTAACAACTTATGTATATGCGGAATATAATCAATTATAGGGCGCCAAATATAATTATTGACATTAAAATTTAAAGAATAACGTGCATACCTGTCAAGTTTAGTTACAGACGAAAATTAAATTTCCTAAAAGTGGGGAACTATAATATACTATTTACCATATATAATATGCATCCCTTGCATGTGGTCGTAGTAGCCAGAAGGTCTAGTTAATAAAAGCGTAAAAACCAGTCAGCCAATAACAAGTACATATAAAATATAATATTCCAAATTAAATAAAGAGTCCTACTGACAGCAAAGCTACTTATCAAATGTCTTATCAATACTTTCAAGATGCACATGGTAGTAAAACTTTATATTATTTAGTTAGTCATATATTTCTCTTTAATTCAATAAAAAATGTAGCATGTACCGCATAAAACAGGTAAATTAGTCAAATTTAAGAACTACAATCAGCGATAAAGGCGGTTTCAGTAAAACGCTTGAGATGAATCATGAGCTTGCAAGATATAAAAACTTTCGATACGTTAGGAAAATGTGAAGCAAAATTGTTTTGAAATACTTGTTAATTCTAGGATGGATACCCTAAGAAAGATTTTCGAATGCAAGATATCATCGCAGAGAACTAATGACTTTTGACTTCCATTTCAAGTTAATTTGATCATCAAATTTATCAAATAAGTCAAGATAGAGCATACAGAATTTCTATCAGAAACCTACATTATGCAGAACGTCCACAAAGAGAACTAATATAGGCAAGTTATCAAATATAGACCACAATAAATGCAAAGTACAGTACTAACGTGAGCAGAGAAAGATATGTGAAACAAAGATAACAGTAGAATATTCCTGGAGAAAGCATTGTGTATGTAGTGATCCAGCTGAGAAAACTATGGTCATTCTAAGGTTTACTGTACATCAAATTAAGAGGAACTATAGCTAAATGAAAGTGGACACCACAGTAAGAAACTTATTGTTATACGTTATTAACATTATCCATATTAGCCAAGTAAATACGTGTAGTTAGGCGGAACGAGTGTGCATTTGTAGGTGACGTAAGAGGTAATATAGTTTTTACAGCTTCAAAAAATATATAACCTGTGAATATTTAAGGATATTATTGTATTTCGTATAATTTATACCACAGCATATATAAGAGTCATATGAATATCCGTGATTTCCAATTTCAAATGATTTGATTTCACCTAACCTTGTCAGTGACTGTATCTATCATAGTTCTGAACAACAGTCGACTAAGGCCACTATCGTGTTGATACTTTATTTTAATGGCCCGAGAAATTCGAAATGCCCAAGAATCGACCATTACAAACCCAGAACCACTACACTGCGTGGTCTATCAAAATTCTTTCAACTCGCACAACTTGCCGTCACATATGTCTCGGGGCTAACTGAAGAACTATTATCGAAAAGAACGTATTGCTATGTCAATAGTTAAAAACCCATTTCAATCATTGCAAATATCGAGGCGCAGTATGTAACTTATGCGTTGTTACCTACGAATGTACACATGTCATCTGGGTTATCAAATTGAGAAATATACATTATTTTATTCTTTAATTGTCAATCATTGTGGTTAATTTCTATCATGCTCTTTAGTTTAATAAAAGGCGAACTTATTTTTATTTTCAAAAATAGAGAACAACTAAGACCGATTAGTAAATAAGTTCTTTCTCAAAAAATACGCAACCGAAAGATATAATGTTCGAAAGTGTATGGCATAAGTACTAAATGAGTCTAACCATTCTGAAAATATGTTTCCAAAGATCTATGCAACTTGAGCTACGTGTGAATAATAATAAAATATCAGGTTTACTACATAACTTCTGAGTAGGCCAGTGCAATTTAAGGAATTTTCAAAGTAGAACATTCACTAAAATCGAATGTTTGCTACACTTAAATCAAAGGAACGATTTGGTTAAGAACTTGAAGATTAAATTAGAGAGTTCGATGCCATCTGTATTTACGCACAAGCCAATTTGATTAGGAAAGTTGAACATGGAACACTCACTAGAATGCCTAGGTTGCCCCAATTACTTCTAGTACATAATGAAATTACGGTTTTACAATTTCTCGCTTTTTGCGAAGCAAGATTAGAAAGATTGTATTTAAGATAGGGTACAGTGTTTTACAAACAGTATGCAAAGTATGTGAATTTTTTTCATTATCCATTTCTAAACCAATACCCTTGTTGAGATATTGTGCATAGTTTAAAATCAATTTTTGGAATATATTATATTATCAATTGTTTTACGTTTTGGCAGAAAATGGAATTATTAAAAATTGCGAAAGGTATAAGCTGCCTTTATTTATAAAATTTATTTAAAAGGTTATGGGAAAATTCTCTATCACTGAAGAACCAAACACATTTAAACAATCTACAGCTTGGCCAATTATTTCAAAACTTGTAACAGTTTAACAAATTGTCAAAATTTCAGGTTATATGCATGTCATATTTAGCGTTTTAACAAACTATATTGAATCCCAGAGCTGCTACTATTATAATGATCGACTAATAATTTATTTTAAGATTAATTCCTCAAAAGTTTTTCAAACAATATCGTGAATGATTAGGTTAGTATAAATATGTGGGCTCTTCTACCTGCTACGATTTATAATAATATACGAAATTTGTGATTCTTAGAAATTTTGTGATAGCGTTAAATAGCTCCAGAATTTTTAGATTTCTTGTTTTCAACGGCAGCAGGATACTATTTTACACTATTTAAAGAATTTATTGTGTAGAAAAACTGTTTTCTGAAAAAAAATTGTTGCTTTATATAAAATTTATTATAAATTCTCCAGCATGTGTGTTAAGAACAGCCTTCGACATCAAATGGCTAGTAATTAATATTAGTAACTATATCATTATCTAATTTGTAGTCAAATTGTCATTGTTAACATTAAAATTTCCAGTTATTGTTAATTGTTGATCTTTATCAAGTATTCGTTTCCACGTTTAAATATCTTACAGCCGGTTTCATCATAAAATTTTAAGTCGTTTTTAAATTAAAGGTCGCCTTTAAGTAAAAATATTTTGCCATAACGGTTGTTACGCTTTTTTTTCTTTATGTAACAGTTACTGGCTACCAGTAATCGGCTGCTGCGAGCTTCACTCATGCATTTGGTGTTTGAAATTTCGACTTGAGCTTGGGATATACAGTTCGTCCCGCGAACCTTGTACCCGAAGGAATCAAACGTTTTCTTCCCATCTACGGAGCAGACACCGCTTGCCATATTATCTTGTAACTTTGTGTTTTATTTTAATGTGTGCGATAAATGAAGTTGTACTGTAAAATTTTGTAAGTTTTATGAGGTGCCTCTTAATGACCCGTATTTGGTACCATATAGTATTTAATTTGTATTATACTTGTCACAAAAAAACCAACCTGCGTCAAATCAGCTAGAGTAGTTAAATTGGTAGCTGCTAGAACGCAGATTAACTGATCTTTTGCGCTTACCATGCGAAAAATCTGAAATTTCGTAACACTTACCGCGTGGACCGAACTAGCTCAATTCGGCGTTTTTTGGATCGTGGACTCTAATCAGCTGTGCACCCTGCAAGTAGCTTCAAAACACAAAAAAATATGGGCGCCAAGAATCAAGATGATTCCGAAATTAATAAACAAACTACAATTAAATAGGGATTATTAAATGTTTCAGATGTGGTGATAATCAAAAATAGTATAACTGGTTTCTAAAATATTTTACGGTATTATGCAGTAAGAATTTAAGAAAGGTTTCCACACGTATTACCCGAAAGAACCCTTTTTGTAGGTTTTTAATCAATTAAAATCATCGATTAAATCGAGAGATGTGCACATCGCTGTCAATAAAAGAAACCTTAATTTCAGGTCACTGATAGCATGAAACGTGGGTGCGCCTTTTCAAACAGAGCAGAGATTACACTAATAAAAAAAATCTGGAAATATAAAAGTTATTTAAACCCGGATATTGGACGAGATATCATGATTACAATAAATGTAATATTCTAAATACCAGGAATGTATTCGGCTCTAATGGTAAGTAGCCCGCCATATACTAGTGTGGTAATTAAATTAGATTCACCACATTAACCTCTTAGTACCCGCAAGATCCCGAAGATAACGCCGGCCGAGAGTTGCCATACGATCGTAGGTGTTTTCAAAATCAGGCAGAATGTTTGCACTTGGAGCTGTCGATTATTGAGCTGCTGGCAGACGTGGAAAAAGGATCGAATTCACCGCCCGCCGCCGAAGCAAGGCAAAATGTGGCGAGATATTCGTAAGGAAAATATTTATTGAGACAAAAACTGCCTGTTACCAATAACTGCAATATAAGAGCTAAAAGCGGCCAGTTAATATGGGAATAACAAAATTAGAGGGTCTATCATACCTGATTGATTGTCAGCACTCGAAGCAATATGTTGGTAACTTTAATTAAGCACAAGCTGGGTCTCTCGCAATTAACGTGCTGCTAGTTCTAGTCGCCGAAGAAAAATGCACTTCGCGCCGCAAGAAGAGATAAAACCAACGCTGCGCATCAAAGATAACGAACGGAAATTTTGACTATTCTCATACAGGCACAACATGAGCAAAACTGAAAAACTGAACCATTCGAAATGCAAACTGATTACAATGCAAATAAAAATATACAGGTTAGGCCTGAAATAATTTGGTGAATTAAGGAAACAATTAAGCGGAGCGAACAATGCCGGCTTTGCGGGTTTTTTTTCTTAGGGCTGCCTATGTTAACTGGAGATTCTCTTTCAAGAAAGTTTTGTGATACTGGAGTTTACAAATTTTCTTTTGCACACCTGGATACACTTGCCGTAATTTGGCAAAGAAAAAGATTCTTTGGTGCTCACATGGGAGTTTTTAATACTACCTTTGAGTACTTAAAGACCTTCACTCCTTCTCACTGAGCTAGGTGCTGCAGGTAACTGTATCCAAGTGGATATAAAGTTTTGTTTTCTGAAAGTTTTGGCCAACGAATTTAGTAAAGGTAACATGGTAAAAGTGACTTTAAATACGGTTAACACCTTCTTTTACTTAAAGGACCACCTGTGGCTCTATTATCCCCTTAAAGGTGCTCTTAAACATAACCTATAGTAGTGTCAAATCTTGTGTTATTGCTATCAGCTAACAGTATATATTGGCTGAAATGAATATTCACGTACGGGAGCGTATTTTGTCTTTAAGTTCAGAACCTAGCTCTTCTGAAGAAGAATCGATTTGATGAACACGACGATCTCGATTTTTTTAAAGATTTTGTTTAATAAGACTTACTACATTTGTTGTTGCCCCAAACCAACAAGTAATATATTAGGTATTCATAACTAGAAACAAATTATAATTATACCATTTTGTTGTAGAGGCGAAAGTATTTCACCAATGGTGCAACTTTTACTAACATTGAGGTTTTATGCTACTGGAAGTGTGCTCCTTGCAATGGACGATTTTATGGGTGTGTCAAAACTTTCTTCCTGTAGGATGGTCAACAGAAATCAGAGACTACAGTATGTCCAAGATGCATAAAAATGTAGGAAAATGTTAAAGAAGTGAACACAATGGCAGAGAAGTTTTACGAACTAGCTAGCTTCCTAGAGTGGTAGGTGCCATCGATTGCACTCTCATAAAAATTGAGTCACCACAAGGAGAAGATGAAGAGGTCTTTAGAAGTCAAAAAGGCTTTTTTGCCATAAACGTCCAGTGTCGCATACTGACTTAAAAATACGTTGGTCGCTGGCCAGGTGCAACACATGATCAAGCAGTGTTCAATAACTCTACACTAAAACAATTTGAAAACAACATGTATGATCAGTTTCTCTTAGTCGGTGACAATTAAATCATATCTGATGAAGAGATTACAGGAAGTTCATACACCTACAGAGAACCTGTTTATAAAAGTATCATTCCGACTAGTTATGTTCTAGAGACAGTATGGTGTGTGGAACAGACGATTTTCCATCTTGTCAACAGGTATTAGACTGTCCTTACACATAGCCACCGCAATTGTGTACAGCATAGCAATAGAAATGAATGATGAATTTCCAGAAGAATGGTTTGGACATAACGTTATTGAAGAGGATGATGATGTGATTGAAGCAGTAAACAACAACAGAGTTAACATCCATGGAGACAAGTACGACAATTGGCAGTAAATCAACATTTTTCATTATAATATTATTATTTAAAAATTACATTATACTGTAATGGTATGCTACCTACAGCAATTCCGGCTCTATTATTATTATAAAATAAAAACTAATTAATTAATTAAAATTCAAACAGGAACAGAATTAATAATTTATTAATCACTACAGTGAGAATATAATAATAATTTAAACAGCAATAGGTTTATAACCACGATTTTAAATAGTTTCACATTTAGGTAAACCATGAATAGCCAGAGGGTTTCAAAGTGATATTAATAGGTGTAATTTAAAACCAATGTTACGATTTGTATGACAATTGCAGCTGTGATTTGGGCAGATACTCAAAGATTCGTAGTAACGCAAGATGTGCTAATGAGATTACATTAGCTAACAGTGGTTGTGAAGCTTTACAAATGCAAGGGCAAGCAATCGTTAGTCAAGTTTAGTGTAGAAATGCAGTGATTAGAAGTAACATGACAAGTCTAAGAGCACAAAAGCAATCTGTAAGTAATCACAAGAAAGCAATAGTGAATAGCGAAATAATAAGCAAAAAATGATGTAAAATGGACCAAAAGTGAGGTTAGCGTTACAGATCTGACAATTCACAAACAAAAAACATTTTAATTTTAAGTTCATAGTAGGTGCACTCACCAATAAAATAATGTAGCTGGTTACTAAGATATTTGTTAATTCTGTTTATAAAAGGAAACTCTAAAAATTGTTGGGGCTAGCTTCATATTAATAAAAAAAGGTGTAAATCTTTGTTGAAATATACAATTCGAAGTCCAAGGTTGTATTATTGAAAACAGTGTTCCGGTGACATTATCAAAGGCTGATATTGAGGCAGCAAAACCCGCACTGCAGAGCGAGCACGATTTGGATACGCAGCATCAATTTGCACCAGTGTACGAGGATTTGGAACAGGCACGAGGACCCAGAGCAGCTTTGGGACGCACCAGAGGCAGTGAACAGCAAGGCCAGCCATTAATCAGCGAGTCCGAGAGGAGTGTCTGGGATCGTAGACTGAAAGGGGACCAGCGAGGCATAGAGAACTGTTGGGGGCGAGAGCAGAGGCAGTTTAAGCAGTTTCTAGCATCTGGGGCACAAGCTTAGCGTTGGAGCAGGTTGTCGTGTTTTTAAAATTCGGATCGTGCCAGTGTCGGATTGAAAGAGTGTTCCTAGTTACCGATAAACAGGTTTGTTTAGATACGTAGTGACGTAGATTTCATTGTTATTTACCTGTGAAGATAATCTTGGCAGGCTTGGTTAACTTAGACTTTTATCTGGTTTGTTTATGTCGTCTTCGGAGCCATTTAATTAGAGGTTAAGAATTGAGAGAACATTCTGCATACAAGTGCAGTTAACATACAAATGTGTAATTTTTGTTTTGTGTAGAAACTCAACCCTGAGACAGAGTTGTGGCGAAGTTTGTAATAAATACATTAACTAGGGCAGCATATCGAATTACCATGTTTATTTAATATAAATGAGTATTTTGGTTGGTTATTTTTTTTCAGTCACTAAAATAATAATAATAACAAAAATAATTTTGTGTGGTGGTGGTGAAACTCTTTATGTTACATTAAGCTTGTTCTTTACAAAGCGAAATTAGCAATAATAATTCATATTATCTCTTTCCTTGTAGTGTTCTTCCTTCTCACTAAAGGTGGGGATTGGAATATTTGGCCGCAGCTTTCTATTTACCAGCTGCTTTTAATTGTTTTGTGTAATTGCTCCACTAAAACAAAATATTGTAAATATCCCAGTTACTAAGAACAAATAATGTAACACCAACTTACCTTCAGTAATCGTCCACGTGTTGATTGATGTTTACTTACAAGATGCTTCAGTATTAGGTTATGTTGATGACATTTCACAAGCACCAAAATCACATTCAAAACTCCTTAAAAACTGACAGCCCGAGGATGGTTCACACTAATTTCGGAACTAAAGGAGCATTTAACTAAAGTCGGCATCATCAACGTTTATGAACCACGCTGTCATGTAATTTCTATTTAAGGTCTCTTTTCCTTAAAGCTGTATTTTGTTAAAGGAGCGTTTAGCTGTTCATTATGAAACCCGCTCTTAGTGTAAGTAAAGGAACTAAAGTCCTTTTAGCTATTTCCAATTACCTACTTGTACTCAATATTTATCAATTTTGTCATTCATTTAAATAGCAGTTGCTATATTTAATTCATATGGAATTTTTACATTTACTAATGAAAAAACAGAAAAGGAGTAATACACAATCTAATTCTAGAGCGTTAAAATAGATGCTAAGAATGTAATAGTCTAAGTCTAGGAGTTGCTACTTTACCTTTTTTTTTCTAAAACGCAAACTGAATCCATTGTAGCACCCAATCAATCGTCACACTTGATTTATATCAAGTTATAATTATTAGCCTCAGCTGAACTCTTGTAAACATTGCTGTGGATCATCCTCTCATTTTAAATACTTTGATAACTTAGTTTTTATTGATATTATAAATATGTTTTTTTTAATCTTACCCGATGCGATGGTTAGGTTGGTGGCCTACTCGTAAAAATTTTTGATGTGTTCGGTAGATATGCGATCTAATAAAAATGTTTAGGAAACTCTTTAGGAGCCCTGCATAACTGAATATAAATGCTTAAAAATTTCGTCAATAAGTAGTGTTTCCGTTTTATCGCGTGACGTCTTGTTAGGCAACACACATTTCACGCACAATTATGTCGTAATTTTACAAATTTGTACAACGGTTTCTGGTTGACGTACTAATAAGCAGTTAAATTAAACTGTTCCAAATATTCTCACACACATTCAAATAATAGAGCAGCTTTTTAACCTCCAGAAAAAGTGGAACAAAATGTAGATTTCCACCAACCTCGGCGCAAATTCTAGAGCTTCAGTAACAAGCTTTCATTATACTGCAGATCAAGTTTTACATACATTCTACTGCTACCTCTTTCAAGGCACTCGTTCCGCTACAGTGTGAAGTTGGAATTGGTTTAGTTTTACAATTCTTTCCGACTGATTTCCGGGGCAATCCCACTCCATGAAAGTAAATCAATTCGAGGTGCCACAGGATGCCGCAGTCAATAACCCTCACAAATACCTTTCTACGCATTGCCGCAGTTTTACAAATTGGGGTTTGTTATTTTCAACCTAACCTTTCAATAAAATATACCTTCTGACCTAGTTCACTAGCTCTACGCGCCCTGTCCCTAAATCACCCCCTGGCACTGTTCCGTGAGTTCGCTGAGCCCGAAAATTTACTGGTCCAACACTAATGTTGTGTTTTAGGGTTGTAATGCACGACGCTTCTTCGCGATCCGGGGCGGATTCGCGTTCAAGGGCAAAACACCTATTATAATGATATTATTCAATCTTACGGACGTTTATGCCAACTAAGAAATTTTGCTAGTCGTGTGCGGTTCGTCCACTTAACTTTAATGTTAGCCGCTGTATAAATAATTCTTCCTCTGGGCCCGTTGTAAATTTAGAGCCGAGCGTAAATTTTTATCCATGAATAAGTGTGTCGCTTAGATTAAATGATAATCTAACCTGAAGTATCTGTAATTCTGGTGATGTGCTCGTGTTGGTCGTTTCACCCATATGTTACGCCCTCTCTCCCTGGATGTTATTTTATTATAATTGTAAATAAACGAATTATAATTTATTATTAGCCGATGCTATATCATTTATGTTCTAGCTCACTTGCTCCGCGTGGTTCTCCAGAGATTGCCTTGGTAAGTTATTGAACCTAGCGCCCTTACCGTTTGACTCACTATTGATTGCAGTAATTGGCGAATTTCGGTTAATGTTACTCTTTGCTTAGGATTGGTGTTCTTAACAAGGTAACAGTATAAGGTTGCCGATGTCGTATAAATCGTATGAAGGGGGGAAAGATTACCTAGAAAGAGCTGCTAACAGACTGACAAAGAATAAAAGTTACAAATAAAGGCCAGGAGGATCACAAAAGAGATGGGGCGGAAAGCTTGCTAACGTCTTCTGCAGAGTCGCCCTAGATCTACTCGTAGGATGAAAAAAACAGGTTCCAACACTTACAATGAAAGAGGAAGGCGAAGAGGTCTTAAAATTAGTGTGATATATTTATGCTGGCAGTGTAAATCATCGTCGTTAATGTTAATGTATTATTGTTCCTATTGGGTTTTATTTTACAAACAGGTTATTTATGTATTGCCCTCATTGCTTCTGTTTTTTCTTTTTTCGTTGTTGCATTGTGTCTTTATCTAAAATTGTGTCAGTACCCTACGAGCTCTTTATTCCTGCAGTTTTCTCGATTCTCTTTCCGAGGCTAATGCATCACGTTTTTCGATTATTTTTCAACCTTTTTGCATTCGTTATGTAACCATAACTCTTCCTTGTTTAGCTTTTTCGTTGTTTTTCAACGAAATTATTTATTGCGATCGTTCTGTGCCTCGAAAAGTAATATTAAGTGAATCAAATTATGTTAAAAGATGGTGACAGCCACCTCTATTCACATATACTAGCTTAGTAATAATATATTTTTATTAAGGTAATATTATTTGGTTTATGTTTAACAAATAAAGCTAATCTTAAGCAGTCTTAACTGAGAATGGGACTAAAACTACACAACTTATTTTTATTGGAATATGAAAATAAGCAACTTTACCTTCTGTTCAGGCTCATAACATTGTAAGTGGTTCAACGAAGCAGCTAAGCCGTGTACGAACAGCCGGATAACCTGCAAAAAATAACATGCATAAAGTATAATCAAATTTAGAAAGGAATGTGTTAAGGTGGATTTTCGTTTGACATGATAGTTAAACATGAAAAGGGGTTCAGGTCTGGTACGTGGACCGTTAATATGCAGCACTGAACAGTGCTAACGCCCCTTTTGTTAACTATAGTTTCCTTAAACATTTTCAAATATCGCAACTCTACCAGGGTATAGTTGAAAGTCCGCCAGCTAGACTCAGGGGAGACGGTGTGCAGTTCTTTAAATGATATAATTACCAAATATAATAAGCGCCAGAAGGTTTTTGAGTTATAATAAGTATACTCAGATAGGCCAATAACTTATAAACTCTGTTTAATCACAGCAGATTGTAACACAATATCGGAAATATAGAAGGTAGCAGTAACGAAATCAAGCAATGAATGGTATATACAGTGTATTAAATTTATTTGACAAACGTTACATACAGTAGCCAGCACAATAATTCATCAGGAAATTACTTAGTCGTAAGGTGTAGCAGTAATTAGCACAATTCAATACGCATTAGGTTACATCAGTGGCATACAAAATTTTCATACTACGAACAGTTACAGTTTTTTACACATTGCTTGCAATATCATTACCACAGACTATTAGGTCCTACGCTACTTAACTGAGAGCGCCATGCTTCTGCAAGGGGTGACCCAAATATCCTCTAAACAGGCTACTACAGAAGCGGCTGCAGGTGGAGGATGCTGGCAAACGTCACAGAAAAGCACTTAGGCGATGTGACCCAAAACCAACTAGGCTCCCAGAAGCAGGCATGTCTTCCTAAGTAAGCGAGGTCGTTAAGGTTTTGTAGTCCCTGGTTGACGCCTGGAGGGAATGCGCGTTCTCAAGTAGACGAGGTCGCTGAAGTATTGCAGCCCCCGGGTGTCGCTAAAAATGCCGGAAGAAATTCAGCTAAATGCATTAGATTGTCAAAATCGAAAATTACGTAATTGACTCATCCTGTAATCACAGGCAATTGGCAGGAGTTCTGTCGGCTGACGCCGCTTTTTGCAAAAGAAAAACAACCGCTGAAGCACATAAACGCGGGCGGAGATTAAAGCAGCGTTCGTACGGCCACCGAATTTAAAAAAGGAGCATTTACACTGCAAAGAATTATGTACACAGTCAATGCTAATGCTAATTAGGATTTTTACACGTAACAACAGGTATTTGTGGATTTGTAAGCTATTTTGAACGGTTCTATGTTTGGAATTGCAGGAAGGTGCTTGAAAGTGTCGATTCGCAGATCAAAAGAAGGTTACCATCTGGAACGTTGTGTGAAACAAATAAAAGGTGGGTGATTTCTATTTTAAATCATAACTAGAAACGAAATAAAGACAATAAGAAGGTGAACTAATTAAGAAATAATTACTTAATGTGTTTTTAATATTGTTGTGTGCCATTGAAAAGATTGGGCATTTGTCATTTGAATTTCAAATTTGTTTTGACAGTTGGTTGACATAAGTATTGACTTATGGAAATGAGATTTAAAGTATGAGAACATCAATCTATCAGAAATCAAGTAACTAGATAAAAGAATTATTCGTATTGTAAATGAAATCAAATGACACTATTGAATAATGCACATATTACTATTCCCACTTCTCCTTCACTTCCCAGTAGGATTTGTACTTCAACTCACATTTAAGTCAGAACACAGTTCTGTGTAAAGCTCGGGATTCATATCCAACTGGCCTCAGATGCGAATTCTCGCAGAACTGATTTTGGTCCTGAATACATTTATTTTTATATCTACTTTACAGCACATCTTCTTACGTGCAATGCAATTTTAAAAAGATAACGCTTTTGTCTAAATGTAAATATCGTAGATAAAGGGATATGTTACAACAGATGTTCACTAACAAATGTCTTTTAATGCCAAGCGAAAGTAGGGTAGCCAGCCCAACACATAGATCTAATTTGAATGTATGAAGTTGTTATAAAGTTAATGAAGCCATGCCGCGTCAAGTTTGAACTTGATTCTACGTATAAGTAGCTTTTTAAATAAAACTTGGCTTCTCGGGAACTACGTAACTACTAATAGTTGCAGTTATACGGCGTGAGATAGAAATGTCAAGCAATACTTAAAAAATAAGTTTAAAACAATGGCACATTTTGACATGAAGGGGATGTTGAAAATTTTGTCAAATACTGCTAACAGAAAGAGGCAGCAGCCTGGTGGGGTGAGGACTTAAAAACTACAACAAAATAAGTAAAAGACTTGGAAGAAATATTTTCTATCCAAGAAAGTCGCAGATTATGACATGTATATGGAACACAGGACACAGCTCAAGAGTTAAGTAGATAGCTAAAACAGATGAACAGAGGACTTAGGAGAATTTGAGTAATAAAATGGAGAAACACGGACAAAGATATTCTAAGCTACTGCTCGTATAAAGAACCCTTAAAAGTTTACCAATCGAGAGTGTCAGATGAAAAGTGCATCAAAAATAAATATGAAATAGTTATTTAGATATCAAGTCATGAAAGTTATCTTTTACTGGACGAATGAGCATATTGTACGAGGCTGTAGGACCTGAAATCGCCAATAAAACATAAAACCAATTCATAACCTTCAGATTGAAAACGTCATTTTGACAATCGTTTAAAAAAACTAGTGATCAGATATGTTAAAGAACGTTTGGTTTTCAGAAAAATAATCATTACACGACTAGTACAGTAATAGCACTGAGATAAAAATATCGATGATGCGCAATGCCTTAAAATCTTCCTTTTTTCAGTAAAAAAGTGAGTAAAGACACAATAATTTTAATCTAACAGACAGCGTTTATTAAAATTCTGCTCAACAAAAAAGGATTGTTAAGTGCCTTTACACAACGAGTTATGAGCGCTGTCTCTTGGAAGTGGTGACTATTTGAAAGGAATTCTATTTATATGAACATTATCTGTTGAATTTGAAGTTTAAAAGTTAGATATGTAACAGCTGATTCCTAGTGACTTCTACTTTCGATAGGGGTTTTAGTGCCATTGCGTCACATTGTGTTGGTATTAGTCTACTGTTAGTTTGGCAACTTAGAGATAGGGAAATATAGTATAATACGGGGCAGAAAGGTAGTAAACCATATGTTGGGCTTTCTACGGAATTCCGCTTCCAACCCGTAATGGGGGATGCTTGGCTTACATATTGATTGTAATTTAATGTGAATTGAATAATCAAACATTGAAGTTTTAAAAATACAGTGAATTGCATATATTGATCAAGTATGTAGATTAGATAAACGGTTTTATTTTTGTATAAGAAATAGTTGCGTTTTTTGCCTTAGGAATATTTAAAAAATGCAAATAAATTAACTATTTTCCCAAAAAAAATTGTATATCACAAATTGGGAAAAATTAAATACGAGTATGCCAGTAAAAGTGTTAATCTATTCTTTTATTGAGTAAATACATGAGTGGTAGAAGGGCCGCAGCTAAATAAAGGTCAGGAAAAGTGCATACATTCAAAGAATTCTCTCTTTGTGATACACGGGAAAGGTTGTGAAGCGCAGTGGTCGCCCGGGGGCTGTTTCTGAGCCCAGGTGCCTCTACGAAGCACCTTGTATCTACGCCTAGAGCTGCGAATTTTCCGACGTGGGGTAGGTCCACAGACTGCGAGGTTGAAGGAATGTGTTGAGCTTGAAGAATGCGCCGCTTCAAGGAGGACAACCATCGAACTCCGTTCCAGCTGTAGAGGCACCAACTTACAGAAGGGTGGTCAACCTTGTTGGAAAAGCAATACAAGTTAGTATTTATAGGGAGCTAACCAAATTATTGCTAAAATACAGTAAAATGCTTTCGCAGAAGTAAAATTAGGATAGGATGTGCAGAATGAAAAATAGATAAAGTGGAGATAATTGGAAGTTAAGATTTGAATTTTAAAACAACATTAACGAAATTGTATTGATACATGATCCTACTTAATATAAGAGTCAATAGTATCTCAAATAAAATAATCGGAGCTAGTTAGAATACGTAAACCAGTTGCACCTAATTTACGGGCACAGAAGGACGTTTATTATTATAAAATAGTGTATGGTTAATTTATTATAAAAGCTCAAACATAAATCATTATATAAATAAATGTATTCTAAGTGGGGCTAATAATAAAAGCTATTATCGCTTCAATACGTTTATAGTGCTGTAATAACCCCAACTCTTATTCTTTTAAATTTAATTTTTAATAGCCGTACCGTGCTTCGATGATTAGGTTACCATAACAAATCCTTATCCTTAAATAAACTTTTAATAAACTAGTGTAAAACTCTATACCAAAATGTTACCGCAAGATCCAAATATTTTAAAGATTATTGCTTGACTTCACAAAAACATCAATTTAAGAATTTTAATCGTGGCTTTAAAGGGTTTTGTTAATGTCAAAGAAAGAATCTCTATGTCATTAGCAATATTTAGAATCTTGAATAGACCAACTTACATACATTTGCAACACACATTTAGAATTACGCGTGCTAATATGGCAAAAAAGGTGCATTTTCCACATGTATTATACGCCCCTGCAAAATGGCCGCTACTGATAATCCGTTGCCTTAGACAAGCAGTTTTTTTAAAATGTTGGTTTTGCGTTGTCCTTTGTTGAATTCTGGACTCTCTCTGTGCAGCAAACATCGCCAACATAAAACTATCGTTGAATGGCCGAATATTGGTCATGTCACAAAAAAGTTCATTTAAAACAAAACAGTGTAGCTAAAAAGTTCGTTAAAACTAATCTGTTACCGCCAAGTCAAGCCATAAAAAAAATCTATATAAAACAGCGGAAAACCAATAAATCCATAAAACATTCGAAAAAACAACCAATTAATTAATTTAGCGCTAACTGCCCATCTAAAACCTTAAATTTTTACGCTTTTTAGATGGCGTATGTTGCTACGCTGAGTTTTAACAGCTGGCTCTTCTAAAATGTCCACAGGCAGAAGTCCCAGGCAGGAATTTGCTCTGCAAAGCAGCCCTACGGAAATTCTTTCCAAAATCCAGCTTCCTTGACCAAATTTTCAAGAATTCGAAAACTCCGAGCTTGCCAGACTGATTCAGTTATGCAGAAATTGCTTCAAATCTCGTCTTCAAAAGGTACTTGCATGCCCTGCTTATTGTATACCCAGCTTTATAATGAGCACAGCTGCTTATCCAACTATTTATGCCCTGATTCAAGCTCCTGCCCAAAACGAAGCTGTCGGATATCGCGCTTAGCTAGTATTATCTTCGGAGCTGTCTCTGTGGCTTCAACTATTTTTGGCTGGGTGTTTGTCCTGTAGGAACATTGCCACAGCTTGAAAACGTGAAGTTGCTCTTATAGAAATTCATGCACTTTGACGTAGCTGTCCAAATTTTAGAGTAACCTTTTGCTTTCTGTTGCACTACAAAGTTACCTATTTCGTATGTTTGTTACATATGTTGTGTTTTTAGGGTTGTCTGTTCTAAACATATTTTGTAATGAGTTTAAATACAGTGTATGTGCTTAAGCCCTTAAAACGTTGTGCACATCTCACAATGATTGTGCTTTCTTGTTATACTTACAAAAAACTTTAATTTTAAATTTTAATGTTAAAGGCTCAATACATAGGTATAAACTACAAGCAGTAGTTTTCTAATTCACTCTGCAGAAACCCTTGAATGTTTGTACTGCCACTATCAATAACCCAATTTAAAGTACGTAATTACTTATTCGAGAGATCAAGCTTCTACAGTAAATGGTTAAATAGCCGCCAAGTAGGCTCTCACAGCTATGCTGCAGCAGGTTGCTGGCAGCGGCAAGCGAAATATGGCTGTAAAGCGGATTGCTCAGGTCATGTTAATGCGAATCAAAGTCAATTAATGCTCACAAGACGGAGGGAACGCACGCCTTCCAAGACAGGCTGAATCGTTGAACTTTGGAATCTCCCCAGAAAAGCTAGAAATGGCGTATGGAGCTAAATACACACCGCTACTAAAACCAAAAATGGATTAAACACCCACCCGGTGATACAAGCTTTTTATGCGCAGGACGGCTAACAACTTGCAATGATTGATCCGTCTAATAGACGCGGACTTTATGTGTCCGAAATACGTGTTTTAGACCCAAAATTAGCAGCAACGCAAAACTTTTATGAAAAGCTAACGGGATAACTTGGAACACGAAAATTACATTTATGTCACCAGGCTGAAACCACGTAAGAAAGAGGACGTCATTCAAGCTGCAACAAGTCCTCTTGTATCTCGAAAAACCCGAAACAAAAGATGCTTTTATACGGCCAAGTTTATGCAACAAAGTATATTCTAACGCTAAGTATGCCTGTTTTACGTAATATGTTATTTTAACACGATCAGTTGCAATAATATATTTCCGTGGAAAATACAACACTGCCATCTAGCTTAATAAATGAGTTTTATTATTAAATTAAAAACTTTTACCATAAGGTATCGCTTAAATTAGCAGAAGCTATACCTTAAATGACCCTTTTTAATCAATAATTTATTTACTTACTTATTCAATTTAAACAGACACCCGCCTAGTTACATAAAGTGCAATTTTAACTATTCAATACAATGTAATTTTGAACTAAGCAGTAGAGAAAGCAAGAAAAGATTATCATAGTAAATAGTAATAACTATTATTTATTATAGTACGCCATTTAGTGAATAAATAAGAAAAGTCAATATCTTAAAGCAAAATCACTTAATTAGCTAATTTCAGCGTATCGGCAAACGGAGTTGTAGAGTAGTGCGAGGTAACGAACAATAAATTACTGAAATTCGCAAGTCGAAGAGGCACTTTTAAAGTCAAAAGCGAGACCAATCTTGCATTATTCATGTAATTATTCCAAATTTTGTAGCACAGCTTTAGAGATGTAGTAATACCCCTGCTTTACAAACTTTGCAGTTTAAACTATTTTCTACAAACAGTGAAGTCCATTTATAGTGACCATATTGTAAGCTAAATCGTCCGCCCACTTTATCAGTGGAGTATAGGCAACCCATTATACACTAATTTAAATGTGTCATTTATGTATTGTTTATTGCACGGCCGGCTATATTGCGTGGTTTATTGTTTTGTCACCTGTCAAATTGCGCAAGGTGTTTTTAAAATTTTAATAAAGAATTAAGATTGAAAACTAACGATTTATTAAAAATGATTTATACAGACGAAGAAAAGATAGACATGCGTATTACTCCGGATTATGATTAGGTATTGTTGGGATCATTTTAGTGTAAAATATCCTAAGAGATCAGTGTCTAATGTGTCTACAATATCAAGAACAGTTAGAAAATTTGCAAGTACGGGCTGTGGGGCACTACATAAAAAAACATCGACGTAGAACAGTAGCACATGAAGGGATTGCCAATCAAGTAATTATTAGTTTTATTACTAATATCGCTTATTATAACAAAATCATACAAAACGCAATAAATTAAATGAACTTCTTGTATTGTTCCGCAATCAGTTTTTTATCCTTCAGGACATTTTTCCAAATTACTCGAGGTTACATCACGCAGATTTATTGAATTTTGCACTATTGCTTCTGAACCGCAAATGCAATTATTTATACTACTTCCATTTATCTACATACATTATTTTATTTTTAAAATTAAATATATAGGACTTTCTAAAACATCGGTGATTCGTATACTTCATGAACACAAAGACAAAAGTTAGAAATATGGCAACCATCAACAGCTCCTTCAAAATGTTTTTGAACATAGAACAGTGTTTTATGAAACACTAATGAACTGAATATTTAATGAAAGCATTCTATTGAATCACATGCTGTTCTCTGATGAATGCAGGTTTCGTTTATTACAGATTGTAAATGCTCAAAACGTTAGGTAGGTGGCTTCTTAATCCAGTTTTCCTTAAATATTTGCCACTGATCCAGGATCCTAGGTCTTGGTCAACAGAGAATTTGCATGCATTTCAAGAATTACATACACAGTATCGACAATCTGTAAATACTTGGTGTGTTATTATGAACGGCAAGGTTATTGGACCAATATTTATAGATGTACTCTAAATAGTGCCAAATACTTGCATCTATTACAAGTGCAGCTACCTCATGCAATCATAGATGCTAATATTAATATAGAGATGCGTGACATAATATTGCAGCCCTCATTGTATCAGGAGGTAGCTAATTATTTTAACGCCACATTACCTTTGTGAATTGGAAGACGGGGCATTATCAATTGGCCTCCGAGGTCTCCCGATCTTTCTCTAAACGACTTTTCTATAGGGTTATTTGAAGAATAGAATTTATACATTAAAAGGGAGATTAATTAATGAATGTCAAAGCATACATGTTAATTTCGTTAATAATTCGATCACCGAATTTAACAATCGTTTAGCCTTCTGTTTGGAAATGCAAGGTGGGCACTTCGAGCAGTTATTATAATACTCGTAATTGCTTGTTGCTGTTCCTATTTCTTAAATTTTATAAAATTTATTTTCGTTATTAAATATTTTTTTAACTATGAACAGGTTTTATTTTGAGGTTAACCTTTCTTGATAGTTTGGGACTAACTTCGGTTAGATAAAACTAACTAGCTGGTAATGAATGGGCTCATTCAGACGACACAACAGCTGTGCAACTGGAATTATTGTTAGATATTTCCTACATAATTACCTACTTTCATACTACACTAATTACTCTTTAATTTAATTTACTAACCTCATCAAATAATGTTGATTTATTCATTTGAACAATATAAAAAAATAATTAAATTGCGGTTCTGTCGTCTGAACGCGCCCAATGTATAATGTGTTGCCTTAAATTCCAATGATAAAGTGGGCGGACCATTTAGCTTGCAATATGGCCATATTGCATTATAAATGGACTTCACTGTATGTGTAGATCTAATGACATGATAGTCAGGATATTTTTTGTATTTCAGCAAATATAAATTTCGCAACAACTCGTTTTATATCCTTTCCAGAGGAATCACGTTCGACTGAGGTTGGGGCAGCTAAACCATATAAGCATATTTAAGTTTAGAACGTACTTGTGCACAGTATCGCTTTTAGAGTTCTTCAATTTTTAACCATTATACATTGTTTTACCGCAAACCCCCCCCCCCAAAAAAAAAAAAAATGAAGCGCTTCCGAAACACATGATCAATATCAAGTTTGTAATTTAGTTTTTCGATGACTGACATAGGAAGTAGATTTTTCATCACTTTGCCGCTCGCCGAGCGTTTTGGGTTTCCGCGTGAACAAAATAGGTAGCCACGTCCGAATGTTACCTTGACAACGCCCGTCATTTGTGGAAATAATAGCGTCGTGTGTCATAGACTGCGCGAGTAATGTTAACTTGATTGTCAATTAATTTCTGCAATAAAATGAAATATGATATTTTTCTTTACTAATATGCTCAGTCGTCAAAAAAATAGTATGTATGTCTCAAGATAAAAGTGCGCTTGCGGCTTTTGAATGATTGCTGGTTTCGGCTTCGCCTCAACCAGCAATACTCATGGGCAAGCGGCAAGAATGCACTTTTAGCTCTTAACATACAGTATACTATTGCCATCGTATGTAATGCCGACGTCCTTAACAGATTCAACAAGCTTTAACATTTTGTTACAGGCGAAATTTATATTTACGTCATAAAATGGGCACACGATGACGGCGCCAGTTTATTACAAGTGAAATTAACGGTGGGAGTCAATTTTTTTCATAATTTGTCGGTATTTCTGAGACAAAACAGGTTACAACTTACTGTGATAGTTTGTAAGACGACAAATTGGAAAAATACAAGTACCGTTCGCCCCAACTGCGTTACTATGTTCCTCTAACAAAATTTTGCCAGCTAAACTCCGGGCTGGACGTGGTTCACTTCGACAATCGTTAATCAGGGCGAGGACCTGCTGAACTAAATAACAGTTATGAATTGACGGCTACCGGTTTTGGGATGTTTGACAGGATTGTTTTTAGAAGTGGAAAATGGGAAAAATTCTCTTGGTGTTTGACGGTGTTTGTTTGCGGCGGTCAGCGTCCTGCTTTGTCTACTTTGGTTGAATCCGTTGCAGCCGCTAAACTCCTTTACACACAAACACCATGGCACAAAGGTTCGCAGGATAACATCATTAAAGAAGAGCGCGTTCTAATTTAATCTTCTAATAATATTGAATGTGAATATAAGTATGTATAATTAACTGACAAACTAAACGGTTAGAGAAGGTTATCTCTATTACCTACATGATATTATAGAATTGTTACAGACTGATAAATTTGATTATTGACTTCATCAAAAACTTAGGCATAGGTTATTGGTTGCTTGACGCAACTAAACATATATTGCAATGGTTTAATGCTCACAGCAATTCTGGTTGCATAACTAACAAATGAAAATAATAGAAATATTCAAAGAAGCCCACAATTAATGTTTTGTTTATTGCAACATTAAAATAATTATCAGATACCAATAAATGCGCAAGATATAGTTAGCAGTAATTATTATAATAATATATAATAATATGAGTTTATTTATTTCAATGAAATACATAAATACATAAATGAAATACATAAATGAAATACATAAATGTCTGTATAAGCCTATTGTTGAACATTACTGAGGTATTCCTTTAACATTCTTTTAAAACTATTTATATTATTAGCCTGTTTTATATTGATCGGTAGTGTATTGTAATCGTTAAATCCCTTATAAAATAGCGAATTCATAGTTTGTGTTAAATTCTGTTTTGTGATATATAAGTTTTGTTTATTTCGTGTGTCATGTCTATGAATTTGTGACCCTATGGTAATATAGTTATTAAGGTATGCCGGCAGTAAGTTGTTCTTAATTTTATATACAAAAGTTAACATATTAAATCTTAGATGAGTTGCAATGGGCCACCAACATAACGCATTTAACATAAATTCAATTGATGTGTACCTATTGCATCTCAAAATAATCCTCATACCTTTATTCTGCAATATTTGTAATTTAGAAAGTTCATATTTACCAAGAAAATATAATAGAGTAGGACAGTACTCAAAATGTGGCCTAATAATTGTATTGTATACCGTGATTTTAGAATATATCGACAACTGACTAGATAGCCTAGAATAGAAGAACATTTTCTTCGAAATTTTATTTTGAATATATTCAAAGTGCCTACTAAGAGTTAGATGGTTGTCGATAATAAAACCCAAGTATTTAATTTCTTCCACAACTTGAATATCTTCTCCATAAATCTGAACTTTTACACGATTTTTGTCAACCTTTTTATAATTAGATTTTGTGCAAATTACCATTGCCTTCGTTTTGGCAGTGTTTAGTTTTAGTTTATTTGTATTTAAATACTTGGTAATTTTTTCCAGTTCCACATTAATCTTGTCAATAGCGACATTCAAATTTTCATGTGATAGCGCTAGTAACGTATCGTCTGCGAATAGGTTAATGAATTCACAATTACAACTTTTTACAATATCATTAATATAAATAATGAACAACAATGGCCCCAATACACTACCCTGAGGAACACCATGGTTTGTTACAATTTGGCTAGAGAAAGTTTCATTAATCTTAGTAACCTGATATCTATTTTCTAAGTAACTTATAAACCATTTCAAGACATTACCACCAATACCATAGGACTTAATCTTATGAATTAAAATATTCCTATCAATTGTTTCAAACGCTCGCTTTAGGTCTAAAAAAATTGCGACAGTATATAGATTGTTATCAATTGCTTTCTTCCATTGAGAAATAGTAAGCTGAAGCGCACTTTCACAAGAATGATTAGACCTAAAGCCAGATTGATTAGCTATAAATAAATTATTTCGGTTAAAATATGATAGAATTTGTTCATATACACATTTTTCAAGCATTTTTTCTAAATATGGCAAGGTATTAATTGGTCTAAAATTAAGCGCTTCTGCAGTGTTATTAATTTTTGGGATCGGTGTAACGTGGCTGGTTTTAAGCTTATCTGGCACGATACCTGTTTGTAGGGACGCATTAATTAAATTAACCCATACATGTCCAACCACTTCCATAGAACTTTTTATCACTTTACCATTTAACAGTTCATGTGAATTAGATGTATTCTTCATTCCTCTAAGTATTTCTTTAAGTTTTGGGATAGAAATAATTTCAAAGTCACTAAATCTACAATCGATAGGAACACTATATACATCATCACGATCATGTCTATCACTATCACTATCACTAATGGACTCAACAATATCCTCTATGCTCTTAATAAAATATTTATTGAAATGTTCAGCTTTCTCCACATCAGTAACAGCTGTCACTTGCACATTGCTATACTCAAACACTATGTTACATTTATAACTATTATTTATTTGAGGATTAACAAGATTTTTTAAAGTTTTCCACATTTGTTTTGGATCATTCTTGTGCCCATCGATTTTCGAATGATAATACGTTTTCTTTTTGCTTTTAATTAAATTTACAGTTTTATTTCTTAGTTTTTTGTACTCATACCAATTTTTGTCTTTATCAAAGTTATTGCTGGATTTAAATGTTCTATAAGCTGTATCTCTAATTTTAAAGGCTGTCGCACAATCATGATCAAACCATGGTGTATATATGTGTTTATTTTTAATCGAACATTTAATTGGTGAGATTTGATTAATTATTACATGAAAGGTGTCGTATACACTATTAAATATGTCATTAACATTAGTTGAAGATAAGGGCCACGTACGATCAAGTAGACTTAAATTTATTTGCTCCAACACATTGTTTGACAAATTTCTGTATTTTTTTGTTATTGCAATTGTAGGCTTAGGTATGTGACTGCTAAACTTCATATTTCCTTTTATAATAGAATGATCAGTAATTTGGGGAGAATCATGTACACTTACATCTAAAGAATCTATATTAGTAACAACATAATCTATCAAAGTATTGCTAGTGTTAGTGCATCTAGTAGGAGTAGTAATAAGTTGCTTGTATCCGGATGTTTGTAAAATAACTTTACAACGCCTAGTGAGGCTATTGTTTTGAGCCAAATAATTTATATTGGCATCACCAAAGAAAACAATTTTTTTTGTCTTATACTCTTCACACCAATCTTCAAGAACCTTGAGAAACTCGCCATGATTACTTGATGGAGAATGGTAGAAACAACCAACATAAATTATTTCTCCAGAATCAATTTTAATTTTAATAACCGCACACCAATAGTTCCCACTGTTTACGTACAACTTGACATCCAGTACACTAAGCGCGTCGCGCACAAAAACAAGAATTCCGCCGGTGTGGATGATTGACAGAGGTTAGCATTAGATTAAATAATATCGAGAGGGTTCCGTTTAACTTAATTTTTATCAAATGTGCTTGTTATGGCAAATGCTATTAATTTATGTGGACTGACAGTGTTAACAATGTAAACTCAAAACAAGAATGTGAATTTACATTGATACAGAAATGTTTGAAGCGTTACGAAAGTTATATGAAGCGTTAGTGTTAAAAGGCCAACAATCGCCAACGCGTGACAAGGCAATCTACATTGCAAGGCAAACAATGGTGCAATGATAATAAAACTGCGAAACAGTGTTATTTCAAACTAAAATGTAAAAAGCAGAGATTTAAGGTTATAAAGTGGTGATCATTACTAGAAACTTTACTGAAACATGGAAAATTGTTGTTATTAAACAGTAAACTATTTCCACATATGCGTGCAGATCTCATCTCATTGACTGCCAAGAAAGATCCTCTAATTTTCCAGTTTGCGTACTCATATATAAAGGGTTGAAAAAGTAAAGAAAATCTTGATCTTGTCAGATAGAATGCTAGGCGATTGGAAAAACTGTTGAAATTTGCAGAAAAGCGAGAAAGCCAAAATTTTGGATTAGGAGTGTTTATGGATATCGAGCGGCATTTGACAATACACCCTTTGATGCAATTGCCGAGCAATAAGAGGCAAGGGCATACAACATGTGCTCAATAACTCGACAGCATCCTTAAAAACAGCGTCATAACAACCTCTCTCAAGGATATAATCACTGCAGTGTCGATCACCCGAGCCCTACAAGTCTGACTGTTTAAGAACTGTACAAAACGTTTCACAAATAACTCTTTTATTTAACTTATACTTTATATTTAAACAAGGGGAGGGGCATTTGTATCTGGATTTGTATCGTATGTTTTTCATTTACGAACTCGTGGATAACATTTACAAGGCCTGGAGCTGGTTTTATGTTAACTAAAATAATTTTCTAATCGTTTACACATTTTTGAAATTTTACTCTTAATTAAATCATGTTAATAATTCAAATTTAATAAATCGCGTAAATGGGATCCAATTATCGTGGAAACTGGCAGCTCGCCGGGCTGCTCTCAATTTATTAAAACAATTAACGCTGCCATTGAGTGTCACTCCCGGAGGGTGCGTTCGCCATCGCAGCGATCGTATCGAAACAAGCCTGTAATTGTAGATTGCAATTTGCGTCTGTAGTTTGCTTAAGTTGACAGATAACACAAATGGAAATTGCCCTGGCCGGAGACGGCAAACACAGCTTACATCCTCATTTACAGTGCGTTGGCGTATTCTGGCACCGGTGATATGCATTTCACCGCAAACAACGTACGTGAGCTGTCGTGCAGCTGCGAAAAGGAGATTTACAGAGGCCTGTGGGGAAATTCTCCCACTTTTAGCACGCCCTTATATCACTATCTACCAAAAGATGAACACGAGCTATCTTGAAGCGTTTTGTTAGATTCGTGTTTCAATTTGTTTCTGGGACGTTATGGGTGCGGCAATGAGCGAAGAGAGGTTTGCTGTTTAGTATATCCATCTGTAAAGAGCAGGCACAGGTGTGTAGATAATAAACATTTAAAAATAATCCTTAATATTCAGAAGACCGTGATATATGCACTGGAAACTTCTTTTAGGCGATTTTTCTACAATTTATCTATCAAAATATAATTATTCTTATTTTAACATAAGCTAGTATGATGAATTGTGCCGTGCATCAAGATATAGTTAGATCGAAATAAATCAACTCTTTTTCAAAATAATTTCAGGGAAAAAATATCTGAATGCTAAACTTCACACCTTCAAATAAGTCCTGAGTTCCTAAGTGCAGGTCAACGAAATAAAATCTAAAATGAGAGGAAAATTTTGCTTCCCAATGAGTTAAATGAAAGTACGTTATAGAACCAGGCATTGACAATAATTAGGGAAACTAAAAATAACAATGATTTTATATTCACCTACTTGTACGACCCTAGTTCGAGAACCCCTCTAAAACGGTACTGTTGGAATCTAGTAGCTTTGTAGTCGTTAAGATTACACCCCAACAAAATATAAATAAGTTAATAAAATATCTTGAAATATCAACACATATTTCAATTCAGTGCTTCTTATATATAGGAATTACCCTGGTACTACTCTACCAAGTAATTACCTCTAATATCTGGTGACCCTCCGACGATTCCAATACGTAAATCCACACCTCATTCAAAACGAAGGCGAACAACCATGGAAAACGTCGACCTGACTTCTACCTAGCTGAGTCCCCAGCGAGAACGAAAGCGAATACTCATCAACGGCATCGACCAAAAAATGGTGCACGTGTTTGGCCAACGTAGGCCATGGACGTGAATAAACACCGAAAGCATAACGCGAAAGTATTTGTTGCACGCACTCGACCAACGCCGACCATGAATGCGTGTGAGCAACGATAGATTGGATTGTGACTAGCCTAGTAGGTTTATTAAAGTTTTTTTAATTTTATTTATAGTAGTTGTATGTAACTTTTACATACACGTCCAGCGCCTGCTGCGTTCCGATATTTTATACTACAGCAGTGTGTGTTCAATGTACTTTAATATTTGTTCAATGTGTTTGTTTGTATTCTGTGTTACTAAATACAGGTGATTTTTTGAGTAAATGAAACTTTAACAGGTAATATCACTACAGTATCAATTGCAAGAACCACACCTTCCATCACCTTCATTCCCTCCTGGGTTAAATAATGCCAATTATCCTTGGAGGCGAGCATCTATAATCCAGTGGAACCAGACAAATAATAATAACTTCTTTTTTATGTCTCTTCTAAAGTAGGTTTAGATAGAAACACCCACGCTTTTAGTAGACAACCGCGCCCGTGGCCTACTGTAGCTAGCTGAAGGCACTCTTGGTTTAATTACTTGCGATACCTAATTCCATTTTAGAGTGTAACAGTTTACAAAGATACTATTGTGGATTTGAGCAAAATTTGCATTTCAACTTGAAGTACATATTAAGATTACTGTTCAAATCATTTTTATATAAATTTTCAAAGGTTGGTTTAAAAGTTTAAAGTCTCCCAACATCGATTCGGCGAATCATATAGTCATATAGTTATAATTATCATTACTTAGTGCGGAAGAAGCTCAAACTACCTAATAAAATAATTCGCTGATTCCATTACACGACAAGGCTTCATAGAATGCACGAAATCATAAAAAAAGTTTTGTTTAGTGAATTAAAAAGCAAATTCCCTATATTTCAAAATGTTGCATCACGTTTTATGAAGAACATACCTGCCAGAAGTAACGTAGGTTTAAAACTGAAAAAAATCTATAGTTCGGAGTCGCTCTGGTGGCGCCTCTCGCCCCATAACCATACTACGCGGCGAGTAAAAAGCTAAAACCTCAAAACGTGACACACAGTGACCCTATGGGCGAGCAAGCGAAACACCTAAGAGTACTGTAACAAGCGAGGAGGTAAAATATGATTCCTAATATTTGCCGGAATTTGCAGCTACACGACGTGTGAAACAAGAAGTTGTAGCTGATTGTCTTAATATAGATAAACTTTTACAAAGTATACAAGTGAAGACTTCATTCCTCATAAATGGGTGAAATTTTGCTGAAAATGTTAGCATCTGCAGGGAGTGCCGGCGTCTTGAATTGTCATAATAGAGTGAGTGTGAGCCAAAGGTGGATTAACTTTGAAAATACCATTATCAGATAGGTGCAGCAATTCACCAAACCATTACGCAAAAGCTGCCCCCATTTTCGACAATTTTCGGAAAAAATCTGCTCCTTATGTGTCACCAAGGGAACCCAAAGAATGCGTCTTACGGCATCGGAAGTCAAGTTTGTTTGTTGTTAATGGACAAGGTCTAGACATGCAGAGTACCAGGTACCTTAGACACCGACTGTTTTGGTCATATGGTCAAAGTCCTACTTCGAATTTTAAAGACTCAAAGTTCCCAGCAGCTTTGTTCTAAAGTTTTTAACTGTGTTAGAAATAATAGAGAAAATTCCACATTGTATTCTAATTTTTGAAGCGCATTTTCCAAACTGTGCAGATTTGGCGAATTCTTACGTGACGGCTGAATGCACTTGGACTTTTTATCGATAGGTCTGCGGAAGCGAGTCTCGTTGCAAACGCTCGGTCTACAACAGGAATTATTTCGCTCGATTTAAGAGTGTGCGTGAGCAGGAATGAGAGAGAATGAATGTTTTACCTCGATGTAGTCTGGCCTAGAGCAAAAGCTG